>OMLB01011103.1:1035-11928 GCA_900302555.1 Myripristis jacobus | reverse complement strand
ATCCCCCCCCAACCCCACCGACCCATGACCCATGACAATCAGGGCCTCCGTCAGACAGACTGGTCTGAGCTCCAACCGAGCCCAGGGCACAGTGCTCCTTTCTGGGAAGAGTGACGTGAAGAGAGTCCCTGGGTGTAGAGCTGTGGATGGTTTCTGTTCACACAAGCAACAGCTAGCCTCAATGCAAATGAAATGAGCCTCTTCTACGGGAAACCATGGAAAAAAAAGAAAAAAAAAACTATACCAAAACAAGATGTGGACTTCAACAATGTCCAATAAACCCATTCTGAGTGACCCATCTCAACTCCACAAGTCTATTGTTCAGTTGAGGCAAATCAAATCCACATTTCTGGGTTGTAAAAAGCAGTGGACCTCGCTTGACTGCAAAGAAAGTAGCGGATCCAACAGGAATGTTAACATCCCCGTGCTTGAACCACAGTCCAGGTGGAATAAAACCCTGACACACTGCAGTGAAATGGAGAGAGGTGTGGAGAAAGCAAGGCGTGCCGGATTCAACTGGCTTGTCCGATGCGAGTCTGAAAGGCTCGAATGAATCCAAATCACTGTATGGGCCGCAGACGGGCGATTTTACTGTTTCCAGCAGGATTTCTGTCTAGCATACATGGAATGCTGGTGGGATTTTAGGGGTTTGCTCCTTGTGTGTGTGTAACCCTAGTGTCTGGCCCATGTCCAGTACAGCACGAGGCCCAGAGAAGTCAGTCTATGTGCGCTACACGAGCCTCCTGTCTGGGCCAAACATCCAGGCTAGACCCTCCCTGCAACCCAAACCTCCCAAGAGATCAGCACCTCTCCCTGGGCCTTATCGATCACCCACTCTCCCTGCTTCAGACGGAGGCCCCTGGCTGCACACTGACAGACTGCAATCCACCTCAGGTAAATCAAAAGGGGCTGGCGACATACAGAAAAAAGCACAGCAAACCATGATTGAAGCTGGCACCAGATAGCTGATTGGCATCACGTCTTCCTCCCCAGTGACCTGAACACGATCTTGAATATGAATGAACTGAAGAGCTGACGCCACTCTCACAGGAGCTGAGTGTTCCTTACTAGTGAAGTCGAACTGTATGATTATGGCAAAAAGCATAATCCCTATTATTCTGCTAAATATCGTGATGTCATTAATGATTGATTTTCTGTTGACTGAGAAATTGTTTCTATTTGTTTCAGCACTAATTTATTAATTATAATTTTAGTAATCAACTAATCATTTTAGCCATCTAACAAGTAAAAACACTGAATGTTTTCTGGATACACTTTCACAAATGACTCACTCTGGGATCTGTTCACTTCTGACGCTCATTTATCATTATTTTTAACATTTTGTAGACAATATTAAGATGATGATGATGATTGTCATTTTCAGCAATCAAAAATTCTACAGATTATCTGACAACTGAAAATAATTAATAGTTGCAGCACTATAACAATTGCAATTATTATTATTACTAATGGAAGGGCTTCAGAAACCAGACTGAGTTGTTCAGTCAACTTGAAAATATAACAAAGACGTCATTTTTATTACCCATAAAATTTCAAGGTACAATTATCCATAATTAATTGTGCAGCCCTACAGTAACACAGGTTTACATTATAAATGGGGTCTGCACTGTTTGCAAATAATGCAAATTAAACTATATGATGGCCTGTGCAAACATTCATTTCTGCTACGTCAGGTTCCAAACTCAGCCTGGTGAAGTTTTTACAATAGAGAGCAGATCGTTCTTGAATGGTCTTCGTGGGAGCACTGGTTGCCAGATTAGTATTAGCAGCTCTATTTGGTCCTTGTCTGTGAATGTGAACTCAGAGTTAAGGGATAAGTGTAATAAGAGGAGATTATTCCATGCGGCCGAGCTGTAACTCACTTTATGGGCTCCAACTAGATGAGGAGAGCAGGCACTGAGGTCCAGCGATTTAATATCCAGCATTATAAAGGCCTTACTGACACAGCACAAGGGGTTCGCTCTGCAGCTGTAACGCTCTTCCATGTTGGCACTAAGCTCTCTATGATGTTAACATTTGGGATCTGGGGCAAAAACTGGGCTTGTAAATTTTAGATCTCGGAGTGAGAGTTTGCCAATTTCAGTATATTGACCCCTCTGCTTTCTACATCAGTCTAACATAAGCCATTAAAATGAGCTGCTAAGTGCAAGAGGAGCTCAAATGAGCACACACACACACACACATATATGAACACGCACACACCCTGTACAGACAGGCACACGCTATCTGCCTGTTCGCCTTGTCCTGTGTCTCATTATTATCAGCCAGCCTGGCTGATAATCATCGGAAACATAAGATTGACAAAAGGGCCAAACTCTCAAAGACACACTTGCCATTTCCAAGTATATATTCTGTATTTAATTTCAATATTCTCATGCTGTTCTCATGTAGCACAGAGGGTTGAACCAATTCACAATCTGACCCCAGTCCTCCAAGCACTCAAACAGAACATGATGATATATGGCAAGGTTTCTTTAAGAGGATAGTAGGTCACACTGTTTTTACTTAGTTTATATGTTTGGTCCCAGTTCTTTCCTAGTGTTAAAGTTGAATGCTATAAAACAGCTTCCATAGAGTGAAATAATCCATCACTGCTTTCATCAAATTTTGCTTCATCACAATTTAAGCGTGCCTACATTGTGTTTTTACAGTATATCAGTAGTGCATTACATTACACCGTGCTTCCTGCCAATCATTTAACATCCTCGAGAAGACACTTAAGTCTGTGGAACAAGTAGTGGAATGACAAGTGGAATGAGTAACATATTTAAAATCTTCTTACAGACAGCATGCACTGCACAATGATTTGGGGAAACTTTGCCAAAACACAGACAGTAGTAAAGGAGTTATAACTCTGAGTCATCATTACATCAGCCTACACATTCAACAAGATTCGATGAGAAAACTTGTGAAGACGTGTGTTTGGATGTCATCAACATTTTACATTAATTTTGTATTCCTCTCAACAAGACGAGCACATGCACACCCTCAAATTATGAAACTTCTTAAGATGCATAAACCCACATCCACACACAGGACAACAAAACCCCAGAGCATTCCAGAGGAGGTGGGAGTAGTGAGTTCAGAGGGTGGTGGGGGTAGAGGGATGTTAAATTGGTGACTTGGAAGGCGAAACCATTTCAGAAACGAAGCGGACAACCTGTGGCTGGGGTTGAATTCTTTCCCCTCTTTGGCTCCTTTTAGAAAAGAGGAGAAAACAGCAAACACAGACCCCTCCATTCAAAGTAATTTATCCCTATGGTCGATCCTTCTTTACCGGCTGCAATAGCCCCCTTCCGGGGCTGCCCAGCAGGATGCCTGCGAGTGGCGTGTGAAACTCTCCTGTCTCCTTGAGCTCAAAAGGAAAGGATGAACAATGACCCTCGCCGGGCGCTGGCTCTGAACAATCCCTCTCTCTGCTTCCCTCTCTGCATTACTTTCTCTATTTCTAAAAGCAACCACAAGCTATTCCCGCAAAACCCACATTCCTTTTTCCATCCAACGTAGTCCATCAACAGCCATTTCCTTCAACATAAACAGCTTTCTCTCATCTACTTCTCCCCACTCCCCTCTCTCAACGTCTTCCCTCGGTTTCCCATCCATTTCTTTTTTCATCTCAACTTTTCTCGCCTTCCTTTTTGGTGAAAGTAAGACAAGCTATCCTAATCAAGAGCAAGGAAAGATTCCGAGTTCTCAGGATCCCAGCTGACCCTCCTATTGCCCAAATCGTCAAAATGTGGGCACCTCCCCCTCCATGCCTATGCTTTATCCTAACCATCTTTCCATTGGCCCCTCCACCCACCCCAGCAAACGCCTTGCTGGATCTCTGCTGCCTAAAGGGCTTGGACCAAACTCAGGGTGTGGGCGACCAAGGCAATGTTCAGTCTGATTAACAACATATTTGTCGGGGACAAAATTACGACAAGTTTGATTTACGATAGCCCATGTGAGATTCCCACAACATATGGAACACAACACTGAAAACAATGAAAATGATTGTGGACAGCAAGACAGCTTTGTGGCATTACAATAAACTCTGTAGCATGTCTGTTCCCCCAGGGCAGTGGATGTTAGAGACCAAGCTGGGCTTCAATGGAACGTGTGGCTAATCAGTTAGTATGGCGTTTCTCAAACCAGTTCAGGTTCACAAACTCTTAAAAACAAGTATAAATACCTCAGCTGAATCAATCAATAACAAATTATGAGGTGCTGCACTCCTCTGTTTGGAATCTGCAATTGAGGGAAAGAAATGACAGTTTCCACATAGGAGGAGCTTCAACAACAACAATCTACACAGCTCTTGCGGGAAGCCATTTTCCCCCCAGCACTCAACCATTCACCACTGGCTCCTACGGAGCTATTGAGCATTCACCAGGCACCTCCACATCCCCGACAAGCGCAACAAAAAGCATTTTAAAGCAACGCTCCCCGCAGTTCCCACACTATTTCACCTGTCAAATGCTTACAAAACAGTTGAGGAAGGCCAAATGCTCCTCAGGGGCGCCACAGCACACCTCTTGCCAGCCTAGGCCCCAATAGACATTGTCATTTCTTAGAGAAAGGATACACTATATATCTTTTCTCCCTCCTGTCATGGGTGCCTTCTTCTTCTGGGCCACGAGACTGGAGAGAACCTTAGACCTTGATAAGCATCACCTACAGTAGCGCAAGAAATCTAAAGGAAGCCTTGCCTCACAGAGCCAGGCTCACAGGAGCAAGAGGATGAGTCATCTAGAAATGACGTTCAGGAAATCAATACAACCCAATTGTCGGTTTCAGAGGAAAGACAACACAAAGGCAAGGAAAGGGCAAATTCGGAGCTCCATGGTGCTCGGAAATTACCGCCAGAGTGAGAATCTTGGCCAGCTGATTTGATCATCTTAACACATTAGAAAAATGGCAGGGACAAGCATACAATTCCTACAGCCAGTTATTTACTGATGATTTGGTATGGTAAATTATGTGGAATTTATGCCAGGATACACACGTAAATTAATAACAGGCTTTTGCTCACTTCAGTTTGGATTAGAAACAGCAGCTCAGTAACTTTGCAGGTCTCTAACTGATTAAGAGTCAAAGCAATAATCACACAGAACATCCATTTCTAATTTTCTGCTCTGTGTGTGTGTGTGTTTGTGTGTATGTGTGTAGGATGAAGAGGTTCAGCTTCACTAAGGCTAATTATAGGCCATTACTCACTGGTTTTGTTACTATGGAGGACATAATGCATTACCTGCTTAACGGGGACATCAAAATATAAACCTGGCTAAGCACGCATGCACACACACACACACACACATACACACACACACACACACAGACGAGAAAGCACTATCCATTAACATGAATAGTGTGGAAGCATAGTATGGAAGCAATGCAAACACAAAGAAAAGATACACAGGTTTTCAGTTTTGGCTTATGCTGCTTTGAAACAATGCAGTCACTTGAGCTCCTCTCCAAACCCACGCTGCCAGAGCTCTCTGCAGCACAGCGACTCGGGTCGACTTCAGGAGAGAAGTTAAACATTACAGAAAGCTAGCTTTCCACATGTCTGCATGCAAAAAAAAAATGACAGCAGCCCCATTGCAGAGCTGTATGTTGACGTTTTGAGCGGGTAGCAGTTGTGCTAGAACAGCTGCAAATCTTGTAGCACAAACTGAAATATTGTGGCACTGAAATAAAAAGCCTATTACAACACTTCCATAAGATCCCATCTGTGGAAATTTATCATTTTAAATATGGCTAAACAGAATGTAAAATGTTTTAATTGTAAATGTTCTTTTTTTGTGAAATACAGAAAAGTGAGCAATAATTTAGCTTCACCTACTTCAAGGACCGCTTTAGTTATTTTGATTATTTCAACTATTGTTTAGACTACTTCAAGTGACAGTTAACTACAGCTTGAGCAGCATCAACAGTGCACTTTTTCGACCTGTGGCGAACACAGAAACTTTCGTCAGAAAACGTAGCCTGTTTTATTTATTTATTTATTTTTCTCATCCTTGCATCAACAGGTATTGCTGGCTGATGTTTGTGGGCTGCGTCCAGGCTGCATTCTTGCTAAATAGGCATCTCCACAAAGAATGCAATGTTTTGATTCGCTGTGCCACGTTAAATTGTTCCATTTGTCCCCTTCATTGTTGCCAGATGACCTCTCTCTTGCCTCCCGACACCACAAGCAAAACATTAACTTTTGGTCTTGCTTCACAAGGGGAAATCCACGCCGGACTATACTGTACCTTAAGTCCTGCTTTCTCAGATTAATGCAGTGAAGTGGATTCTTCATCAATGTAAACAGGTAACAGCACATAACTGTCACTCTTGTCATCAGTAACATGAAAATCTTTGATGCCTCTCGCATCGACTCTAGTACAGAAAAATAGGCTTCCTTTTTTCTCAGCTATCCTCTGAATGAGCAGACTAGACATGGCTTGGGTTGATGGGAAACATTGTTTGATATTTCCAACCTCAAGTAAGAGTTCATGAATTACAAGATTGAGAAGCACATGTGACAACACTGCCACACTGTACAGCCCTGCAATGCACGGCTCAACCCGCTAGCCTGATAAACCTCCCTTTGAAAAGAGGACGCTCATCTTGACTGTGACAGTATCTTAAAGCGTAGTGGCCCTCTAATGAAGTCTGACTGAGGATGCCTTCATATCCCTGTTGACTGTGAACTAATTGAGCTCCAGTGTCATTACAACTGTTTACAGTCAGCCAACGGTCACAGCAGAATGGAAACACAATGCTCATCAAATTTTCATTAGGAAACACTGAAATCACCTTGTTTCTTGTTAAGCTCCCTGCCTTGATCAACTGTAAAAGCAGAGTGAGAGTGTGTGTGTGTTGTTTGGTGCCTCTCAGGGGTCCCCAGCCCACATCCATTGCTCAATATCTATCTCTAGTGAAGGTTGAGAGGATGACATTGGTATTCTCGTTTAGACCTTCATAAAACACGCATCAGGATGTAACTCAATAAACGCTAATTTGGCCCCAGGCATTTTGGGATATGAAGACATCAATCTCAATGTGGGCCCCGTCAAGTTGTGACAACGGCTTCAACAAATTAACTCATCACCCAATACAGCGTCAATGTAATATGAGAGCGAGAGAGAGAGAGAAAGCAGTGGCGCAGACCTGGCAGAGACCTTGAAATAGAAACAATAAGAGACAAAAACTAAATTTAAGAAAAGATCAGTGTTTTTTCCTCCGGGTTACTCAGCAGGAAATGGGGCTAGACAGGTAAGGAGTCCAGACACCATGAGGCACACTACCCCATGTTTGTCCTGCATGGACAATGAGGGCCATTGTTCAGCGTATTATTGTTGATAATGCATCATCAGCACCTATGCCCATCTTGCAGTCATCACATCATTCACTCAGATAAATTTGTTGTGGGCACTGGCATAACAAATGATGCCTGAGAGACCCTCTGCTGTTGGATGTACTGGGACAACAGTGTAATATCTTACTGTTGGGAATGAGTAAACCATTTTTCTGTCAGACAAGTTTGAATTATTTGCTCTGTTCTCACCTCTTGATACCTCTATCTTCCTGTCCTGAATCCCCGGCTTTCTTTATTTTTAGTCCGATCTCTCCTTCCCTTCCTCCCTCACTCTCTCTGTTGTCCATTCGGTCTTGAAGCTGACTGACAGCTCTTAGCCTGATGTTGAGATCATTCCTGTCGGCTTTTCAGGCGACCCTGATTGAAAGACTGGGCCTGTGTGATTTCAGCACAAACGCACACATACACACACTGTGCGGGTAGTGCAGAGCTTTGTGATGTGTCCCAGACTTTATAGAGTGAAGACAGCCGAGGTGCTGGGTGAGGTCTGTATCTGAACACTGGGGCTCATCCCAGACTTTAGGCCTGCTCAGGCTTGTTCCCAGCCCAGACGGCTGCAGGAGGCTGGCAGACTGGAAAACACAAACCACTTCCTTGTTGCCATCAGTCAAAGAAATGAAGCAACACTTAACTCATATGATCAATTATTTGTATTGCCCCGTATTTTCTGTTGAATAATGCAGGGAATATGCATGCACCACTATCACAAAAATTATAATCCTGATTACTTTGCTAAATACTGTGATATCAATTTTTACCTCAAATTATTTGTCTCGGTTTCAGGAAACATAAGTATTTCATTGTAGGTTTGCACCATAGCTCATTCTTTTTAGACCAGTATTTCCAAAAATAGGAGCAACTCTAAAGTCTTGTTTCCACTCTTACTGTCTCATCCTTACAGAGTCCTTATTCATGAAATTCAAATCATAAATAATTACTACATTACTTTGGGGTTCAGCTACAAGAGAGCCGCTCTGTCTGGACTTGTTTATGACAATCTGTTTTAAAACCAAGGTGCCTCCAGATGACAGATGATGATCCACTTTTAGTAACTAAACCAACATTTTTAAGATTTTCCTGTCAGGCTGATCTGTTCTTGTCCTCTTTGCTTATCTTTCTCCACAGATGCTGCTTCTTAAGTTTTGTTTGGGTCATATGGTGCATGTTGCACATTCAAAGGTTTTGACTGGTCTGGCATAATGGAAGCACTTTATATTAGGTAACAGTTTTGGACCGAACCGGAAAACCTCAGTCCAAAGGATTTCGGTTTAGAAACTCATTCCGTCTTCCCGAACCGCGGTTCACTTTTGCGTCACTGATAATATCAGTGAGGATGGACATTATCAAACGGCCCCATCACCGTCGAGACAATAATGACGGTCAAGCACACCCTCTCGTGTAATAACGCTTAAAAACCTCATCACTGAAAATATTACTCCACCTACATCTTATTGCCTGAGTCTGTGTGGTTTCCATGGCGACACGAAATGTTTCCCACATCATCTCGCATGTTACCCGCATCAAAAGCCACTGTCAGCTTTGTTAGCCTGCATAATGGAACGTTTGGTTGTTGATTTTGATTTATTTGGCGACCTAAGTTTGGATAAACGGCTGAACAAGGAAAACAAGACAGAACAGGAAAAGCCGAGATACGTGAGAGTGACGAGTGAAGAGCTGGATCAGCTGGAGAGTCAGGAAATGAAGCCGGTACGGCCCGGTCAACGTCTTGGGTCGTCAAATGTCTACAAGATTACCTGGCAAACACCGGGCAGACAGTTCAACTTCTGCTGCTCAGCCACATTAACCGGAGCTGACGTTAAATTGGAGTGACACACCCCCAGCTGAAATGAAACGTCTGCCGGTGAGTTTATGAAAAGATAGATGTTTGTTGTGGCGCCGACACTGGAAAGCAGTAGCCTGTATTTAAATATAACTGTTAATATAAGTTCGTTGTAGATAAAAATCAGCCGTGCTGGTGAGTCGCTGTCACGGCACCTTTTAGATTAAAAATGACTGAGAAGTCAGCAGAAGTATAACTATCAGTCCGTGAAAAAAATATTTTTTCCAGCGGATATTCTAGTTACAACATGATTGAGCTACCAAAGCAATTTTGTGTTGCTATATGTGGTATTTATATTATTATATAATTTATATTCCACTGAAACGGAGAAAATACCAGCAAACAACTTTTATATTTTGAGAGCAAAATGCCCACAATGTGAATACATTTTGATTATACATTTTATTTTGTTGGCAATAGCTGTATAAACGCATTATTACATACATTATCACAATAATGCTTAATTCTGACATTTGCTAAGTGTCCTGGAACAGCGACATGACGTGCCCAGTTGACCACATTTCAGCCAAAATGTGTTGCCTAAACTTTATGAGGACGTGAAGGCATTAACTACATTATATCACTGACATCTGGGAAATTAAAAACCCATTCCTCAGACACGCAGTGTGTATGAAAGTCACAAGTGAACATCTGTCAGAAATACTACAGGTAGCTGTATCAGAGAAAAGCGATAAGTGTTATAGTAATGTTCATGTTCTTTATTGCAATGCAACATTTTGTTAATAAAATCCAGAAATTTTTTCTAGAAGTTTTCAAAGCGTTTCTTTAGTAGTTTTTGAAAACCGAGGTTTGAACCGAACTGTGATTCAAAAATCAAAGTTTGAACCGAACCGTGGGTTAGGTGAACCGTTGCACCCCTAATGTATATATCAGAGAAACACTCAGGAGAATCCAAGCACTCACTACCACTAAATTACATAATGAATTACAGTAACATAACATTTTGATAGACAACTATCTGATTGGTTGCTACGCCCAAGCAAGGAGTAGACCCCTCAATATATAATACTACAGAAACAGGCCAAACTAGAAAGCGGGAGAAACTCCATAGACATGCACACATACACTATCACAGTGTGTTAATAGCAAAAGATAATTTACTATTCTAAGTTTGCCATCCCCCAGCTCTCATCTAGCTGTCACAGACAGCTCTGTGGAGCTGCTCCCTTGCTACCCAGCATCTGACGCGCTCCACCTTCGGAACAAAACAGATGCAACCCACTTTAGAGACGGAAAGACAGCTAGGGAAAGGATGGGGAAAGAGGAGAGGCAGAGAAGGAGTTACAAACCGCTGTGTTTTTGGAGAGAGGAGTGTGGAGGAGGATCGCTGTATGGCTGGCAGCAATAGAGAAACAGAACGCCACTGAAAGAATATTCTAGCTTTTGATTAAAGATGGATCACAGCAGAACCACCACCCTCTTTTTCTTGTCTCTAGCCCCACCCCAGCCCAGTTAAGACACTGCAGGGCGGAAGGTGCACAGGGTAGTGGTGGGTGCCTGTGAGACGCAAGAGGAAGCCTTTCACGGCACGACACTGGGAGAGCAGAACATGTGATGCGTGTTAAAAGCAGGTTAGGCCCAGGCACCGTTGTATTCACTGTAACAGCATCTGGGGAGCTGAACAGAGGAGGAGGAGGAGGAGGATGAAGGACGGGGAGGGGGG
>OMLB01011100.1:14979-26528 GCA_900302555.1 Myripristis jacobus | reverse complement strand
TCTTTTTTTCTGGTGTGTGTGTGTGTGTGTGTGTGTGTGTGTGTGTGTGTGTGTGTGTGTGTGTGTGTGTGTGTGTGTGATTAGAGCAAATTCAGCATAAATGAAATCAAGTTTTTGCGTATTTAATGCACTTTATTGAATACATTTAGGTTGCATCCGGTGAATAACTCACCTGCTGCCTTTACTTTAAAAGCGAGAATGAGCATATTGAAAATCCATTTTTATTGATGTGTTTTAATTTACAAACATGTCTATAATACGGTGTATAACACACACGGTGATTTTTTTTTTTATTATTCTGTCCGAAGATGCAAACAAAGATACGGCGTTCTCTCTTGAAGATTAGGAGTGTGTACCATGCACACATCAGCAGTGACAGCTAGCTTTAGATCATTTCTTAATGCAAGATGTTTTGTTTGTGCACGGGGAAGAAAAAAAAAATCAGGAAATTGAACAAACGAAATGACGTCATTCGCGAGCGCCTGTTCGCTTGCTGGCCTCCGAAATGGGCTCGACTCCTTAGCCTTGATTTCTTCAATTTTCCTCTGCATATCACCTTTTTTTTAATACAAAGCCAAGCATATTCGCGATGACATTTGGAGGTACGTTTACCGAGCGACAAAAAAAGCCAAGACGCCTGAGCATCCCACGCATTGCTGGTTTAGGTGGTGGGTGTTAGTCGAGCAGCAGTGGAGAGGCAGTTCATCTAGCTAGTAGTATGTTAGCTGTGTTAGCCGCCACGGCTAGCTAGCATGACTCCGCCGGGATAAACTATGAAGCTAACTGGCCTCGCTGTGTTATTAGCACCGTTTGGACACAGTAGCCGTGTTTAGTGTTAACTCGGTCGGTAACGGCGTCATGTTGTCACTTCTCTGTGTTCGGGCTAATGATGTGAACTCGGAGCAGCTAACTTTAGCCAAGTTGCCTAGCTAAGTTAACGGTAACCATGTCGTTGTGTGATTTGAGCTGTAACGTTAACAGTTTGCGTGACGCCGCCTGACTTGTGACCGCGGTGGTAACGCAGGTGTCGTCGGATGACCTGCCGATCAGGGAATCGATTCGTAGTCGAGTACCAGCTCTGTTCGGTCTCATGTTGAGAGCTTCCCGCTTGGCTGTGTGCTGACTAGCTGGGCTCACACAGTCCAGCGGATACTCTGACTGGGTTTTAAAAGCCAAGTGGGCACCATCAGAACCAGAGTATTACACCGTCGCACTGTCAAATTATAATGGAAAGGACAGTCATTTGCCATCTAACTTATTTGATAACCCTTCTGTTATTTTGGGGTCGATTTGACGCAAGTGTGTGAACTTGTAGGACAGTCACAGCTTTATGGAACTGCACATCCACAAACTCATAACATCGAATCACCATACATATAGATTTGTGTAGTATTGAATTGGGAGTTACGCATATCGTCCCAGCCCTGATGTCTGATACTGTTTTTTTGTTTGTTTGTTTGTTTGTTTTTGGCTTTATATTTAATGACTTTTCCTAATTTAACCTGCATCAGTGGGTAAACAGGAAATGAACGTGATGATGTGTTTTCAGTGCCCTGGACACATTTGACCCCAGGCTGTTTGAGCTGTATAAAACATATGAGAAATAGCAACATTCTGCGCACGTTAGTTGTAGCTGTTTTGGACACTGAGGAACTGTAACATGTCGTTTAATGATCTTCAAAAAACTTCCCTCTGCTTTAGGGTCCTCATCAAACATAACACCTGTAGTAGCACTAAAGCACTAAAAGTTAATGTGCAATGCGGGCTGTGTGTGGGAGGTTATGTTTATTTAAAAGGTTATTTAGGCAGACAACAAGACACATGAAGTACCTGACACAACTTTGGTAATTATTTGTATTATCATCATTTTCTGGAGGTTTAAATTGCCGATGGTCAAATTGACCCCAGTTGATTAAAAGTGTTAGTAAATTTGAAGGTAGCAGGAGTGTTAAAGAAATGTCACTCAAATGCGCGATCAAAAAAATGACCAGCAGTATTTCACTTGGAATGTGCACGTGGATAAGATGGCATGCAATTTTTAAAAATGTTTTGGGCTCATGAAGGGGAAGTGTGTACTTCATTACGGCCTGTTGCTCAAAGGGGAGTGTCAAGAAGCAAAACTGGCACTCAGCACTTGGTGCTTTTAATACAACTGTGCAGACCAACTACTCGTTCGAGCCTCATGGGAAAGATAACGCAGTTAGCTGAGGAGAAGTGAATCCAAAATTCTGAGTCATCTGGAAGCATTTAGACTAAAAGTTGCATCTGAATTGCTGTCTCTCTTCTCTCTCTCTGCTACATCCTCTTTCATGCTCTTTTGCCCATGGCTCTGTGGTTCACTCTGTGTCCTCACAGTTTGGCCAGCCGTCTCTGACTGTAAAATCAGGTGGAGTCGACGATTGTGCACTCTAACGGTGCATTAGTGCTCCCCAGCTGTAGCTCTAAACATGATCTATCAACAGCTTTCAATGTTTCACCCACACTACTCAAATGAAAGGCCGTGTTATGTGAATCATTCGCTTGTATTCATCCTGTTTTACCATATCACAGTCATCTTGGCAACCTGGATAATGACTTTGAATTGTTCTCACAAATCCTTTTTTTTTTTTTTTTTCAGGTGAATTGGTGGATGAGGACAGCCAGGTGATTTCAGAGCTGGTTCCTGTGCTGGCTGACTGGCTTGCAAGTTTCAGTTCCTGTGTAGTACAGTAAAGCCACTTATTTGCTCGGAAGATTGCAATGAAGCCAGCTCAGGAGCGCAACCAGGAGTGCCTGCCTCCTAAGAAGAGGGACCTCCCAGTTAGTAGTGGAGGTGGAGGGACAGCGGGAGGCGGGGTTGGTGGAGGAGGAGGAGGCGGAGGAGGAGCCGGTGCTATTGGAGGAGATGAAGTGGCTTCCACTCAGAGCTCTGGGGCCAGCAGTGACACTCAGGGAGGGGCTACGTCTGGGGAGTGGTTGCGAGCTCAGCCAGGGCTTCATTATGGCGTGGAGGGCTCTGATGGCATACCCACGGTGCCTGTCGACCAATACAGCATGCTGTATAAAGTGGCTCTCCCATCTGTCACCTACTCGCCTACCAGTCTTCACCCAGTGTTAAGCCACATCTCTCAAGCCTACACAGTACACTCCCCTCTCTTGCAGCATCCTGGCATTCCCTATCCACATTTAGGCTACGCCCAGATCCCTCATTCCTCTCTACAGTTTGTTAGCCCCCCGTATGCTGCAGTACCTTATGCTGTACCCCCTGGCTTTGTCCCCAGCTCGTTAATCTCTCCCTCAGGCACCATCCCTCAGCCCCACACTGTCTCCCACCTCGTTCCCTACTCATCTGTCATACAGGAGGGCGTTGTCTCCCCTCCGCCCCAGGCCCAGGTGGCTGCTCATACCTTTGCCAAAGTTGCAGCTTCCAGTGGTATCCCACTGATGCTGCCTTCAGAACAGGCCACCCAGCAGCACCTTGGCACAGTGGGCGTCCTGCCCGCAGCAGAGCTCAGCCCTCGAGGGATGCCAGTCTTCTACCACCCTCAGGGCGCCAGGGTTGCGGCTGCCCCCAGGGACCCCCACGGCATCCCGCAGGAGAACGAACCAGAGATGAACGGAGGAGATAAGGAGCAGGGAGCCAGGGAGGTAATTCCAGACTCAGTCTACACTGCCAGAAATGCACGGCTGTTGCACGTAGCATCTAGCTCTGTAGCACTGGAACACATGCAGGACAGAGGCCTGCAGAGCCGCAGGATGGAGGAGAGGAGCTCGCCTGGCCAGCGCAGCACCCCAGACAGTGACCTGGAGGTAAGACACCCCACTGTCTCTAGAGATGACCTGTTTAAATGTGACATTTTAACATCATATTTGTGCTGACTTGACCTTAACTTTTCAGCTGTGGTGCTGTGGCACTTTATATTCAGTAATTTCAGTAGAGATTCTGGTAGCCGAGATAAGTAATTTATCTTTGTATGAATGTCTTAAGGAGACATTCAAATGTGTAAGATGAAACAACACTGGACATAACCCCAAAACAAGAGACCAACAAATTGGTCCGTATACATATTTGATCTATCACCACTGTCATGTCACACTTGATGAAATCAGCACACAAAACATGGAAACCAATACAATACATCCCAAAATGGCAAAAAGTAAACAATAAAAACAGTTAGGAGGGAAACCTAAAGAAAAAAAAACTTTTTATTGCAGCTGCATGTATCTTTAAGCCTTTGTGTGTGTTTTTTTTTGCAAGCCTAAGCACATTTTAAAGTTGCAATAAAAATGTATTTTGTACATTGCAGCAGCTTCCCTTCCAATCATTTAACAGTTCATGTTTTCAGCCATGTGACATCCCTGGCATCACATGTTTTGGTGTGTTGGACACTGACAGTAGGAGGTACAAGAAGTATACCGCACCAAAGAAAAGTTTGCCTGTTGAGCTCGCAAAAAGAACAGCGAGAGAACTTGAATCGCCACGTCTGGCGCTTTGCAAGATACTGGTTATGAAGTATACGAGGGCCTTTAGTCATATCCTTTTTGACAGCAGCCGTTTCTGTGACTCGAGCAAGTTTTCATGATATACTCCATTTCCTTCCTTTATTGTGATGCTGTGGGTCAGATCATGTGGCAATCAGCCAACACAAGCATATTATTTATACTTGGTGTCAAAAATGTCTGATTTGTGGTTGCAGGGGAACACTCAGTGAAACCCACTGTTTCTTCTTTTGTAGTGGTGTGGTCTGCAGGGAGGGGGTAGATGATTCCTTAAAGATGAATAGTATACCTGAAGTAATTTCAGTGATGTCATGTTGAAACAATGTTACTATTAATAACTAATAATGTTACTTTTAACTGGTGGTTTGTACTGGTTTGCATTATTGACAACTCTTGACAACTCATCTTTAATCACCTAATGGGATGCATATTGACATTTGGCTCAATTGATATTTTGAATGTTAGTTGATTTTTTTAACAGTAAGGACAGTGTCAGGCAGGAGAAAATTGATGTGCAACTTCAGTTGACCAATGAATAACTTCATGGCATTTCTATATTTGAAAATCAAACAGTAGGAAGCTGCACACTACCTTGTTAGATTAAGAATATGTTGTAAACCAAGGAAATTAGGGAACAGGCTACTATTATCTTAGTAACCACAAATAAAAACAGGCAAAGGTGGCAATAACGTGCAGTAAACATTCTCTGTCTGATTTACATTTGGTTTATGTAATAATAATAGCAACCTAAGTTAAAAGGGCAGGACCAAAACGCTTTGTATCCATCCTCTTTTCCTCATGTTACAAGTGGTGTTCTTTTCATTGTTTTTAACCTTGAGCACATTTCCCCGTTAGAAATCTGAAGGAAAACCCCACTGGATTAAATTGTATTGCCTGTTAAACAAAAAGTTGACAGGCAAACAATAGCATTTTTGTTATTGTGTTTAACTGATAGTGTAGACTGTTGAAATGTATGCAGCTACTGAGCCAAGTTTACACTTCATACCACACTTGCATGCTGTGGCTCAGGCTACTGTGGGATGTCTTGTTGGAACTTGGTGGTGCAATCTGTTTTTCATTTGTTTTGTGTTTCTCTGGAAAATTGCAAGGGATCCCCATAATTTTTTTTTGTGTGTGTGTGTGTGTATTTACCTCCAGGTCCAACAGGTGGTTGGCCGCTTAGCCTCCTCTGTCCAAAGTGGTAGTGGTGGCCGCAAAGAGGTGTCCTTTGCTCCCTTGAACCTTTCTCAGGGTTCCCAGAGAGCCAAAGAAGTCCACGGGGAGTCGCCGGGTGTAATTTCTGGCCGGACTGCGTACACAGCCCAGCCTGTGGGCTATAACGACCCCAGGATGGCCACGCTTCAGCAGCAGCCAGGACAGCCAGGCCACGCTGTCATGCTCGCCAATGGGCAGCCGGTCCTTATTCCTCTGGAGTATCACCCCCAGCATCAGCCGCAGCCCCAGCCACTACAGCAACACTACCCAGGCCAGGCCAACGATGCCTCATCTTCTACCACCATGGCCTCTTCTGCCCCTAACTTTAAAGCCTCTGATCCTCCAGCCAGAGTGTGCCTCCCTGACAGAGCTGTGGTGGAGCTGACCACTGCTCAGCAGCAGCAGCAGCAGCTCCCTCAGCAGCCTGTCGCCACAGCTCCAGCAGATCTGACGCAGGCCTTAGCCCCGAGCCTCGCTCCTGCCTCTGCCCCCTGCAACCCATCGCACTTCATGAAGGGGGCCATCATCCAGCTGGCAACAGGGGAGCTGAAGCGCGTCGAGGACCTGCAGACTCAGGACTTTGTGCGGAGTGCCGAAGTGAGCGGAGGGCTTAAGATCGACTCCAGCATGGTGGTGGACATCCGCGCCAGCCAGCAGCGACCGGGCCTCGTGGCGCTTCACTTCACTGTGGGCGAGCAGCAGAGCAAGGTGACCATTGACGTGCCTCCAGAGCACCCCTTTTTTGTATTCGGCCAGGGCTGGTCATCCTGCAGCCCCGAGCGCACAGCCCAGCTCTACGGTTTGACCTGTCATCACCTGCAGGTAGGAGACGTGTGTGTGTCCATCACCTTACAGCAGCAGCAGCTTCAGCCACAGCAGCAGAAACAACCCCAGCACCATCATCATCAACAACAGCAACAACAACAACAACAACAACAACAACAGCAACAGCAGCAGCAGAGCCTCCCCAGGACTTCCAGTAAAGCCAACTCCACATCCGGGCCTGGTCACCAGCCTATGGGACCACCTGCCCCGCAACAGCCAAGGCCCCAGTCTCATTTCAGGATAGAACGTATTCACAGAGAAAGACAGAGGGAAAGAGAGAAAGAGGGGGGTGATAAGGACGAGGCCATGCAGTCGGGCGTTGTCGGGCACACCGAGTTGCCCATTAGACCAAATAGGACCTCAGCAGAGCATAGCAGGAGCCAGAGCAGCTACCAATTGCACACGGAGGGCTCTGCTTGTCCCGGGGCAGGGATGGGAGCAGTGCAGTCTGTATTGGGCGCTTCTCAGAGGCGCTGGTCATCACCTGGCCTCCAAAGATATGCCATGAAGGGAGACGAAGGGCCGCACCCTCAGATAAGCACCTCGGGCTCCACAAGGCCCTCGTTTATCCCCCAGGAGGTCAAACTGTCCATCGAGGGGCGCTCTAATGCAGGGAAGTAGCATAAACTTTGGTAGCAACTGTAGAAGAGACTGCCAAAAGTAAGAATGAGTGTGAGAAGGAGAGAAAGAGGAAAAAAGAGTGAGAATGTAGCCTCAGAATGTTTGAGATTTTGCACACCCTCTAAGAATACAAGGTCTTTGTTTTTATCAAAATGGTTCTAGTCTGGTTTGGTTGTGGGTCAGCCAAGGAAAAAAACGGCCTGTGCTCTCCCAGCCAGCTGAGATCTGAAAGGGAGAGGAAAAGCTGAACAGAAAAGTATGTAGCTGATGAACCACCTACCATAGTCCTTATAGACTGCATTTCTCTTGCTCCCTCCCTCCCTCCTTCGCTGCCACGCCCTCACACCCATGCTCAGAGGTCATCATCGGGCACTTGCTTCCTTTTTTTTGTCTCATAGGAAGATCACGGACTAAGGAATGTGTTTGTAGCACAGTGGAGCTCCCAATACTGCAGGTTCTGATGCATTGACAAGATCATGACCCTGTTTCCTCCGGAAGCATTCGCCCAAAAAGAGTGGAGTTGTTGGCATCAGCAGCTCCTACGGTTATGTCGATGCCAACTGTCCATGTATGTTATGCTTCTCCAGCAGGTGTCTAAAACCTTTACCGTCAGCAGAGCTATGTCCCCTCCCCCCTCCTTCCCTCCTTCCCCGCCAGGAGTCCAGTCTGCAGAGAATGGGATCCTCTCTCAGGCCACATGTGGGGTTTCCCACGAATCTTACAATCACCATAAAGATCAATCAATGTATCTGTTCAGCAATCAAATGTCTGCTTTCATTGCACACCATCACGCCCTCTGGCTTCCCCCTGAACATGCGTGTGTGTGTAAACGCCACGGGTTGAGTTCATGTTCCCTCGCTTAGCTTTCCAACAAAGTAGAGATATTTTGCATTCCAGTGTCATCCGTGAGCATATCAACCACTTACCGTTTCACATTTTCCTTAGAGAATCATTTCACCTCCTGAGCACCGCCCTCCTTCCTCCTCCTCGTCCTCGTCCTCCGCACTATACCTCAAAGCTTTCCCGACCAGACTGGTGGCTTTTTAGTGTAATTTTTAAACAGTGTAACGAGGATGCACTGGCTGGTCATCACCAAAGTCACCTATGGGAATGAAGCTTGAGAGGCGCCACCCTTCCACATCGCCGGTGATGGACCACGTTAGCCTAACCCCTCCCCCAGTTTACCAGAAGGGAAAGTCCTTCTGGCTCGGTTGCCTTGGAAAAGATGTGTGGGTCAGCGACACGGTGTTCTCCTCGCCCCTCAACTCGAGTCAGTCTTTGCTCAGTTACTAAGTTAAAGCAATAGTTTGTCTCCAGAGCACATGGCGGGGCGGCGTTCCCCCCCAGGAATCTCTCCACGTGCTGTTTTATATCTCTACACAGCTGAGGTATGAGATCGGATATTCTTTTAACCCAAACCTGAAAACTTTTTTTCTGCTTCTAACAGGTGATGCACCGTTTCGGTATTCAATTTTTGTTACGTCAACAAGTTCTACAACAGTCAAAGCACGCCTTTGGCAAATTTCTCAAGAAGCCGTGCATTTTGTAGTAGATCGAACTGCCTCTCTTTGCTTTGGTTCTCCATCTCACGGATTGTAATTTTTTTTTTTTTTTTTTGCTAATGTGGATTTATTCAAGTGCATCTCCAAGAGAGGCTTGACTCTAATTAAGTTGTGAACATTATCAATTCATTTTGTCTTTTTGGTTTGATGTATACTGTAGGGTCCTTTTTTTTTTATTTTGTACTAGGATATACTTTATCCAGCAGATCGTATGATTGTCTTTGTGTTGCACATAGAAAACTTCACTCATCGATGTCACACTGACCTTGTAATGGGAATCACAGATGGTAGGGGTTTTTTTTTGTAATGAAGGGAATATGTTTGAAGTATTCTTGGTGTATTTTTCTTTTTTCTTTTTTTTTTTTTTGGGTGAGATAAAAACTGACTTGCATATTAACTCTGTTTACAAATTAGCCAAGATGAATGCTGCAGTTTCCTCCTTCTGACAGATTTTTTAGCATCGTCACTGAGAAAATCCAAAAGGGTTAAATTAAAATTAAGTGCAATTAGACCTAACATAAAAATCATTAAGATGTTTATAATGAGATGGCATTCCACATATAGACATTCCCATGAAAGAAGTGTAAATCACACAGTTCCAGTTTTCCTGATTACCGTCATAGACCTTTAACTTTACCTCCGGTATTTGATCACCTCTGTCATGCATTCATTTTGATATCACTTTTGTCACTGGGCATCTGACGCAACTCCAGTGATGATTTACATTTTGTGTGTCTGAGCAATATTTCATCTGTACTGCATCTGTACTTTGTGTGAGTTTGCGAACTAGCTTGTCATGTTTCAAAGCTAGGATGCGGTGGGCTGATTGGAGTTTCACTTAAAATGCTATAGTGTCAAATGTTCATATACGCTCGTCCCCTCCAAATCCAGCCCCGGCTGCCTGTAAACATTTCTGCTGCGTGGAGCCGCTGAGGACTCGTGCTTCACTGAGCATACAGCCTGACCCCCGTGTCAGCGAACGGAGAGGCCATGAGAGAAATGTCGGAAAACATAAACCTGACCTACGCTCATCCTCTTGCGCTGTCATTATGAACAACTTTAAAGCGATAGTTTGGATTCTCACCCATACAGTGGTGTTGGTGGCTCCATGAAGTGTAATCCATCCACCAAGTTTGGTCCATGAAATCTGCCCCCTTTCTGGAGAATGGGAGTGTGGCTCAAAGTAGTGGTACATTTTGGAATCCAGGGGACTAAAAAGAGCAATGAAAGGGAAACCAAAACCAATTTTTCAGCTGTTCTCAATACAGGAAAGAAGTTATCAGACTCAACTTGGTGGATGTATTACACTCACATCGACCAGCAAATACCACTGTACGGGGAAGAATCCAAGCGGTCACTTTGAAGATGCTTTGAAATGGTTTTCATGGGTGATTGCCATTCAGAAACCAGATGATTTCCCTACAATAGAGTACACATACGGAGCTGCCATAAAAAGCTCACCACATTTTGTTTTCAAGCAATTATTTGAGCTCTTTTAATGCTGTATAAGCAATATAGTTACACAAAAATACCTGAAACCATTTCATGTTGTCTTGGCATGTACTATGCAGTAAAACTGAGGTATTCTACCCTTCATTGTCTACCTACTTGAGCGGGTAGGGCAGGTTTGTATTGTATGCAAGTTGGCTGATGCAGTCATCGTACACTGACTGGTTAGGACTTTGGCTTTAAATGACCTCGTCATAGGAAAAAACGAACCAGTGTTACTTAAGGTTTTTGCTACTTTTTGTGTCTATTTTTTGCTCAGCGTTCCCTGATTTGTCACGGACTCTCCAAATATAGCATCTCGTTCACTCAGATCAGTACACTTCTGATGTTGCCACACAGTCGGAGCCAAATATCATGAGATTAGTGTCACTCAAATTTGCATGTGTACCAAGCATCGATACTGGCAACCACTCGCCAAGCCACTCCCAACACTGTATTTTCAGTCGAGACGCCTTTGTGATAGGATGTAAAACGGTGCGAGCAGTGCCACCTGTGACTTTACCTCCTCTGAATCCTCACAGCGACACCGCCCTGTGCTGCGATGAGCCTTTTATCGCCCTCTGCTTCGAGCAAGGCCACGCTGTGTTTAGCAGGAAAGCTCTACTTAACACCAAGATGTCCAGCGAACTCACTTTATTCACATCACTGATAGTCTTTTATAGTAAATAATTGCACTAAACGCCCTCCTTTACAGTGTTTGAAAAGTGAACTGTTGGTGAATTGAAGCGTTTCAACATGTAAAGCACACAAAATCATGGAAAAATCACAAATTGTGTGTTCCTGTAGATAGATTTTAGTAGTTTTTTTGTATAGCTAGCTGTTAAATGATGCTTGTTGATAATGCCTTAAGATCTGCTTTGTACAATGTGTTGATGGAATAATGCTTCTATAATAGACTTGGGGTTCAGTTTTTTTTTTTTTTTCCAGAGAAAATCAGAGATGCCCTTGATCCCTCGATGCACTACACTTTTGCTCGTAAGCAGAAATTCATCTGTAGTGTTTCTGTCTCCCAAGGGCTACAGCGAGCGGCTGTAAAAGGAGTCTCCGTAGGCACCAGACAGTTCAGCCTTGAAATCACCAACGCGTTTTTTTGTTTTTTTTTTCCTGCTTCTCTCTTTTCTTCACCTCTGCATGATCTGTTTTGTTTTATTTTGGAAAACACTGCTATGGCCTGCGCTTAACGTGTAATTTCTGTTTTTCTTGTCCTGTCCGAAAAGTAAAGTGAGTGGAAGCTCTTTGCACTTTTAACAAGACCACGTCGAGAGCGTCTGCAATGGAGGGCAGCCCCTTGCCCCTCCCGATCCCCCACCCTGCCCCCTCGTCTTGTACTTTTGGCCC
>OMLB01011100.1:1997-14959 GCA_900302555.1 Myripristis jacobus | reverse complement strand
GGTCAGTACATGGTGGTTTCCTTTAGGCCCCTGGTGAAAAAGGCAGGCTACTCAAATTCCAGGTAGCTTTTTAACGGTGGTGATGTAATGATTTCGCCATTTATTTTGTGACTCTGAGAAGGGGGCTCTATATTCCCTGTGTAAACTACACCCTGTTGTTTGGTCCAATATTGAATTAAAGCGGTGAATTCGGGATGGTTTTGGTATCGCTGATGCCGAATCAAATCAAGAGAATGGGAACGGTTTAAAGTTTTAAACGAGTACATTGTGTATTTCCAGATTTGACATTGTACTTTTTTGGCACTAGGTGACACTGCTTTTTATGTGACATGTAATTAGTTACGAAAAAACAAAACAAATTTTTTTTTAAAAAAAAAAAGCATCTTTTGTTTTTTATGCCTAAACCTGCAAAATATATGCAATGATGTATATGTAACGTTCAATCCTCAAGTATAATCCAGGTTGTATGAACTTTGTATAGTGAGTTTTAATATTGTATGGCCGTACCAATATGTATTGATTCTTTATCAGAAGCCTTAGAGTTGTCGACCCAAAGTGCTCCCTTAGAATACCCTACACCTACCTGAACTTAACAAAGCATTAATATCTCTATTTTGTTGCATTTTTATTTGTACCCTTTTTTGAATAAAATAGATTTGTACTGTATATTTGTACCTCTCTGTGAACTACTTAGGATGGTTTTGTTTTGTTTTGTTTTGTTTTGCTGTTTAATTCTATGTACTTAAGGACACAAAGATATTGTATTTTTATTGTTACAGCTAACTTGGAGACATTGCATTTATCATGTTTGTTAAGTAAACACAATATATATATAATATATATATATAAATATAAATATAAAGTATTACCCTACTCATGTTCTGTGTGTTTCTTTAGTGGCATTTCGACCACAGTTAACAGTCACAGTTCCCAACTTCTCTGTGAGGGGGTGTGAAATGTTTTCATGTTGTAGACCCCCATTTGAGGTGATTTTGTCCAAAGGGCCCTGGTGTGACGTATTTTTGAGTTAAGATAGATTTAAACATTGCCGAATTGATTCAAAGTGTTTATAATTACTGATGTTTTATGCGTCAGAACAATTTGTAGTGAGTTAAACTGCAGTGAATTTAAACTTCTTCATTTTGCAGAGGGCCCCCTGGAGGCCCATCACATGTCCCACAGTTTGAGGGTAGATTCTTGTGTTTCAGTCGAACACAGAATCATCATTCAGTGTCACAACTGAATGGAAATTCATGAGCGGCAGACTGTGCAGTTTCACAGGGCACGTCACTTTGTTTACTGATGTAAAGAATGCATTTGAGGAGGGATAAAACCCCTCAGGTTCATAATCTAAACTCCGATAGCTGATGGCATTGATGCAGCACTTTGAAATGTCTGGCAAATCCCAGTGGTTTCATCTCACATCCATAAAAATGTTTTTAAAAACTGGCAAAATTCCCACTGTGCTGGTGTTCTACAGACATTAACCCTGGGCTTTGACTTTTCAAGTGTGAATCCTTATCCCACGGCTAACTGTTAACCCTGGGTTAAGTAGGGGTGTGAATCAAGGCTAACCCACTTAGTTAGCCCGGGGTTAATAAGGAATGCAAGTGTGAAAAGGACTTATCTGCGAAGGAGGTTCATGTCTGTCTCCTGGAGCGTCCATTGGCAAAGCAAGAGCAGCAGATTTAACCAATGCTTGACATGAATGCAAGAGGGAGAAAGGAAGAAGAAGAAGGGGCCACTTGCACTATTGTAAAGTTTTTTATGTTTATTTCCACATTCTATTCCAGGTTTCATCATGATCTGTACATCTGTTGATCCAGTAACACAGAGGATGGCCGCTCCGAAGAGCCACCCAATCAGGATGCATTGATAAACAGCTAGCATAAATGTTCTCATCATCAGGTTACCTCATTCATTTTGGCCTTTTGATTCAGAAAGATTTCCTTTGTAAACATGGACATTGAGAGAAAATCCTGATAGACTTAAATAGAAAGGCCCAAGTTTTAAACAACATGTGAAAAGATTCTCTTCTTTTGATTAAACTGAGTAGAAACAGGCAGGCATAAACTAACGGAACACAAGCTCATATTGAACCATTCTAGGACAAATGCAGTTTTCACGACATGCAGTGCTTACCTAATTCGTACTGAAAGTACCGCTGACAGACCTTCAGAGGTTCAAAGTACTTCCTTTTCAACAGTTTGTTCCCAACACAGGCTTCAGACTCTCTATCGCATTATTCCACTGTGGGACAAGGGTGATCACAGCAATTCCAGCACCAAATCAAAAAGCGTCTGAGAATACCCAGTATTCATAGTCTGAGAGAAGTCGATGAGCCCAAGACAGAAAGAAATGATACCTGATGCCTTGTCTTGACCGCTGATCTGCCCTTGGTGTGTCATGAATAGGAGAGTGAGAAGTGAGACCCTGTTGCTTTCGTGTGCTGAACTAGGTAGAGATCCAGAAAACAACGTCGTTGAAGACAAAAGTGTCGAAGGAACACCCAGGTTATCTGCCTAAAACTTCACTACCACATCGGATAGGAGATCTGCGTATGGTTGGTGTGGACCAGGGTGCTGTATCTGGGGTCTGAGCCCTCTCACTGAGTTAAATTGCCTGAGAAGCTAAACTCTATACATTGAAGTCCATTTAAATTAAAGTTGCATTCTGCATAGTTTCAGTGGAAAGTGTCTTAATTTCCCTTGGAGTAAATATACCCATGTTGCATAGAGGTTTGAAGCACTCCTAGAAAAGCATCTGAGGACCCCAAAAAAAAAATAAAAATCCCACAGTATTTTTATTTTTATCATTATTTTTTTTAAACTGGCTCTTGTCTAGGAGTGCCTCAAACAGAACCTGTCCCGTCTCTGATATTCTTGGAGGAATATTCCAGAAACCGGTCATTTGACACTGTAAATATTTGCATCTGGAGAAGTGACGTTATGAAATATTCGGAGGTAACCTTACAGGCAGGAAAGTATACAAGACAGGAAAAGCGAGCCGATTCTGAACATGGCCTCTAATTTAAACAATTTTTTCCATCCCATTTAACAAAATAATCAAAATGTTTTCACAAGAAAAATATTCACATCATATTGCATAAATGTGTGTTGGAATGAGGTCAATGAATGTAGATTAAGGAAATCACAAAACCATCAGTCCCTGCTGGGAGCCCCAGTGCTCTGAAAACACCCGGGAGGGAAAAAAAAAAAAAAAAAAAGACTGTAAGGCAGGGATGTGCGACTTAAAATCAACAATCCCCGTCATATAAATCAATGAAAATATTCCACTAATTCTGAGTAACAAAACATCCCCACTGGATCCTAAAGACTGCATCATGTAACTGGTAAAAATTTAACTCACTTGGAGGTACTGCAGTCTCTGTGGAACTGACTGCGATGCATTTGGAACGCCACACAGATTGCCTGAACGAGGGGACGCACTATCTGTGTGTGATTCTCAATTTTATAGTAACAAAACAATTTTACACTCTTTAAAACGATTCAAAATGAGAAACGCATGCTTCTTTGTGGGCATAATTCCAGTAATATGGAGTAATATGGCAAATTCTGGCATCTGGAAGAATAAAACATATTCAGGACTGTTTAATTGCGATAATGGGAACACTTTCTAACACAATACTCCTCAATGTGATGAGCCCAAAATATATAAAGAGGTAACTAATGTATTGTACAGTACAGTAACAGCAGCACAGACTGGGTTTTCATGAGCAAAACAAAATGCTCTGCAACAGAAAATAAATACGACAGAATGACACCGACGTAGCTTGTAAGAGTGTAACAATGAGAGAAAAGAAGTCAAATACTGGCAAAAGTGTAAAAAGGCAGTATGCGTTAAGTTGTACAAACGATGAAATGAGGGATGTGAGGGGGAATGTTGCTCGACACGGCTTGTTCAATAGGACAAAACATTCGGAATGATAGGAAAAATGTTTGAATCGAACTTCGCCAACACCTGTGATATCAGTGTATTTGTATATTAAACGTTCCGGTGAATGTTTTTGTCCTATTAAAGTGCCTGAGTGATAAATGCAAACAGAAACCATGGCAAACAACCCGCATCTTCTGTAGAAGTGTACAGTACATGTAGAGCTTTGGAAGCTTGGAGTTGGAACGCAGTAAGCCACAGGACAGAGGGCACGACCGCGGCCCCGAGTGAGGTAGTAGTTTGAGTGAATATGAACTTCCCAGGGACCCACGTTGGCAGCTTGAAGAGAGGTGTAGCTACCAGTAAACCGAATCACTGGGCTGGCGGAGTGGACCAGAGAGGAGGGGGCTGTGGCTACAAAGTCCCCACTCCCGTCACTGAAGGCCCATGTGCAAAAGATATCCCTCCTCAAAAGGAAGTGTGTAACTGCTCCTACCATAATGAGCTGTGTTAAATCTGCTAGTCCACGGACAAACAGATAAATCTCTTTACAACATGCTTTTATATCATCATCCATACAATGAAAAATGAAACATTCTTAACCCTGTTCTGAAGGTCTTCTAGACTATAATAAATTAAAAGTAGTTTTTTTGTTGTATTTAACAAAGCAGTTTGTGTATGAAGTTGTTAGACAGAAAAAACTGGGAGTAAACCAGCTGGGAATGGTTCACTGTGACCATGGCAACCTGATGGCGGAGTGCAGAGGTGAGTGACGCTGCCAGCAGTCAGTAGGTTGCCCTTAATGGCCTGGTCCCATTAGGGCAGCTTCATAAATAGGCCATTATCAATGGAAGGGACAGGCATAGGGCAGGGGAACTGAAACAGACTCATGTCTGCTGTGAGGGCGGCCATAGCGGCGGGGTCATGCTCGATCTGTGTCCTCAAAGAAGGGTCGATCTTCTCGAGCCTCCGCTTGATCCTCTTGGCTTCCCTCTCACGGATCAGCCTGGCTTGCCTTTTTTCAGGCGTTTCATTGGCCCTCTTCAAACGCATGGCCTCCCTGTCTCTCTGCAGCCTGCGCGCCCGCTGCTCCTCTGTCTCCTGCATCCTTTGCATGCGCTTGGCCTCGCGGTCCCGAAGCCTCCTCAGTTCCCTCTCCTCTTCCGTTTCACACGCCCGCTTCGTCTTCTTGGCTGTGCGCTCGCGCTCTAGACGCTGCAAGCGAGCCTCCAAGGGCTCGTTCTTCCTACGCAGAGCCCACTTTCGCATGGGCGACTGAGACTCCATTAGCTGCTGGTAGGCTACACAGCTGTTACATACCAGCAGCACCCCAGCAGGATATACCGGCATGGGGCTGAGGATGTCTGGGATAGGAGGCAGGCTTGTGGAGGAGGAATTGAGACTGTCAGGAATAGATGTGAGCGATGAGCCTCCGGAGAGGAGACTGTCTGGCAGCGAGGGGAAAGAGGATCCTTGGTCAGAGCCTGCACACGGCCCGGGGCCTGAGCACGGTCCGGATCCTGAGCCGTGGCCGTGACACGGTCTGGGGCCATGACATTGGCTAGAGATGGGGCTTGGTCCCTGACATGTGTGTTGGGCTTGGCATGGACTGGGGCTGGGGCCGGGTCCTTGGCATGAGCGAGGGCCCTGACATGGGCCGGGGCTGGGGCCCGGTCCTTGGCAGGAGCGAGGTCCGGGGCCCGGGTTGGTCATGGGGCTGCTGGAGAGCGCCTGGGAGATGGAGCATACGTCCCTTCCACTGCTGACCTCCATACTGCTTGTGTTGAGAAGCTCTTTAAGCTTCTCCCTATGGAAAGCAACAGAGAGATGTGGAAGCTGAGATGGCTTTTTTTTTTTCTTTTTTAGAATAACATTCCCTCGTTTAGGTTTCTCGAGGCTGACCTAGGATTCTGCATCAGCATTCCGCATAGCTGTCTACAGTGGTGTGATCATTTACAGTTCTGCATGAGTGGACGTGTACATGGACTGTCAAAATACTAGACAGCAGTGGTCAAGTTTTTACTCCTGTGTTAACAAAGCACTGATAAAAACCGACGCTGCCGTGCTTACTTCCTCTGAAAGTCTGAAATAATGTCCAAATCAGTGACTTGGGATATCAATCACCATGGATTTAATGAGAACCACTAATTAATTGTATTTGGGTGAGTATTTTAACAAAATTAACTGTCTTTGTAATTCAATCTGTATTCACTGCAAGTCATAAGGCTTTCAAAGCTAAAGGCTCCTGGTGGCTTGGGTTTTTTCTGTTTATGAACAAGTACTAAAACAGAAAGACTGTCATCTGCCATTTTAGACTCTTCAGCTTTTTTCTGATCCCAAGAACATCACTGAGGAGTCTGGAAAAAACATTTGATTTTGCATCAGGGAACAAACTCTGCTATTAAAATTTGTTCCTCTGGATGGGATGATATAATATTACTGCCTATCGTTAGAAAAAAAAAAACACTCAAAAAGTTCATTGTGGTAAATTTCTATTATTGGGATCATCGTGAATATCTTCACAAGTGACTTGAAAAGGCTGTCTAGCTCATCAATATACATTCCTAGGTTTATTTTCTGATTGGTTTAGTTCTATGTGTTTTCTGAAAACAAAACAAGTCATTCATTTACTGTGCATTTACAGCACAACTAACTGACCCGTATGAATACAATACCAAGCTGATAGGTAGATTCTTTTTATTCATTTTCTTCTCTCATTGAGATCTTTTATCAACCCCAAAACTACATGTAAGTAGCTGACTGAAGTTAAACTGAAGCACAGTGACGTGAAATCCAGAAACTTGGGAGCTATACTGTGACATGTGTTTGGTGAGAAAAAACACACATTAAAAACATCTACATAGTGCTTCACAGTATATAAAAAAAAAAAAATGAATCATCACGGATTATTGACCTTAGATGAGCTACAGCAGAGATGAGGTGCAAACCTGTTAAAGTTGTTGGTGTCTGTGAAGTGTGCGCCACAGACAGCGCAGTTGGAGAGGCGGTCCTCAGAGTGGATGAGAAGATGCCGTCCAAGAGAGCCGGGCGAACTCAGGGCTCGCCCACACACTGGGCACACATAGCTCTTGGTGTTGCTCATCATAGTCGTGTGCTGTTCGAGACGACATGACAGGGTTGGAGAAAGCAACAGGAAAAAAAAAGGGTTGTTGAAAATATGCCACCGGTGATATAAGATCCTTGCTGTTTTCTTTTTGTGGTGCACCTTAGAACACCTTTACTTATACAGAAACTATACAAGACTTAAAACACATGGAGTTAAACCATATCCCCTTTTTCTGCCTATCATGTATATATATTATTAAACTATAATCTTTTTTTGAATTGAGCATCCACTGCGAGGTTTGGAGAGTTCAGCCAGTGACCAGGGCACTGTGTGTTAGCTCTGAGCCTAACGAGGAAAATTCCTCCACATTGAGAGCTCTGGCAGAAATCACAGAACTGGGAGAAACTGCAAATTATTATCATTATTATTATTATGATTTACCAACCAACTGCACATTTGAATACTTATCATTAGCAGCAACTCATACAGTTATCTTTGTATATATGTTTTATTAGTTTTATTAATATGGAGAGATGTAAGAATTAATGTAAATGATATATGAATATACGAATATACCGTTTCGCGTTTCGGTGCCATCAATAACAATGATCTAATGAGGAAATGGATTGCTTTTCTTCATGATTTTCCTCCTCATGTGTACTTTACTAATCTTGGAACGCGGCATCTCAGTGAAAAGGAAACAACGTATATAACAACAGTGTGCATATGTCTCAAAACTAATGCTTTAATATGAAGAATGTCACACTGCAAGTAACCTTAATACTTTATGTTAATAAATTATAACTTCAGACCGATTTGGAATGCAACGAAATCTCAAAAAAATTATTAGTTAAGTTACTGATTCAATTTAGCAATTCAGCATTCAGAAATTAAATAGAATCACTAACTGATAACTTATTTGTAACTTACTAACTAACTAATGTAAATGTGAAATAGTCAGTAGCACAACTGAAACTCAAACAATAAATCTGCAGAAGCCTAAGATCTGTGCAGTGCAACAACACACGTGGTGTTTTTGCCCTGTTATTGCAGGATTCATCTGCAATCAGTGACTGGCATGTGCTGAAGTGCATAAGTGCTCAGCACCATGGTGACAGAATCCACTTCATCTTTAACCTGCTTTATGTGCCTGCATGTTTTTCAGATTATGTGTAACATCACATCCTACTCATAGCAACATGTTTACCAAGTGCTACATGTTACGTCCTGTATCTATACTAATGTTAATTCATTTAGTGTAGCAGGTGACCATTTCGAGTCACCCTCTACACTAAGTGGGTTAAGACCGGTCATAAATCTTTATCACTTGTCAGCCTCGCATTGTTGGGTTGAGCAAAAAATGAGACACCAGGTGCTGACAATGCTTTCACAAGATCGCTGTGACCAGTGACGGCTGCCTCACCCACTTTAGAGATGTCAAATGATTGCATACACAGTTTGCACCATGCACCTTTTGCACCTTTTCTGTTTTAGAGTCCTTCACCAATCTTTTTTTTTTTTATTTTTTATATATTTTGGAAGGATAAGCCATTTTCCCATCTTATGGCCCTGGATGGGATGGCACAGCAAGTGCCGCTGTTGATTTGAGCATCATAACATGGACAGGTGTTTGAATCACTCAGTGGAAAACATTCAGCTGGCTGCACCAAATGGGCTGGATTGCAAGGGCTGGACTGCGGTCATTAACTCTAGCTACTGTTGGATTATATCACCAGCAAGCAAATACTTTTTCATTAAGATGATCTTATCTTGATCCTCCATAAAACTACAATAAGGTTAAATATATTTGGTTCAGAACTTGAAAATATCATACAAGTCATAAAACAGTCTTAGAGTCTTAGGTTTACAATAGGGCTAGGTGATATGGATAAAATCAAATCGATTGAATACCTCGATATCAGTATTGCAGGGATGACTATTGGTGATTTCCTTTGATATTTACGTGCCAGAGATTTTTGATAAACAATCATTAGTAAGGTGGATATGATGACCAAGCAGGGAGAAGCAAATAACAAAACTTCTAGCACAGTCTAAGTTCAGAAAGTTGCATCCCTTTACTGAAATGCAGCCGTTCAAACCTTGAAAAGACAACATACCCAACTCCAATTCTGACACAATATCTAGTCTCATATCATATTATCAGTGTAATAAAGATATTTTGTCTTGCCCTGACAATACCTGTCTTAATCAACTGTTATTCTTCATTACAAAACACTGCAAAAAATTTGACCCCATTCTCAAAATGCTGTTATATGACGAAGTAAGCACTTGACTGGATAATACTACGCTACGCCCCTCTCCTACCAGCAATTCATTCGTTCACTGATGCTCACGGCTACTTAGGAGCTTTAAAGGTTATGACCCACCCACTACTAGCTTATTAGCCACTGGCTGCACTAAGGCATCTAAATAAGCTTCCCAACTGGATAAGCAGAGGCTAGGCAATGCTGTTCTCACCTGGTAGACATGTGAGATGAGCTTCTCAGGGCTGCTGAAATCCAGTGTGCAGAGAGGACATACAAAGTTGTTGCCTTGGTCTGCCCCTTCCTCGCTTTCCTGAGGAACACGAAGCACTGTCAAAATGTTTTTCAGTGGCAACACAGGATCCCACAGAACACGCTACCATATGTGGATCATTCAAGAACTTCTCAGCCCCTTGATGTTCTACAGATTTTGTACTTTGACAAAATGGTTTCAATTTTGTTTTTGCCTCTACACAAGAAATACATGAACAGTGCTCTTCATGTAGCACTCTACACAAAACTCTGAGAAATGGTCATGTTTTGCTTGGATCTCAAATCCATTTTGAAACTGTCTTCTAGCACAACAAAATGTGCTACAAATCACAGTGGACGAAAACCTGTATATTGTATATGCTGTATGTTGCATTTATTTGTAGCGAGCTTATTTATTATTCTGATCCCAACAGAAATTTTATTTATGTACCCAACTGGAACAAACAATCCATTATGAAATCAAGTGGTGTACTGATAAGCAGTTATGTTAAGTAACCAATTCTTGTCTCTTGTCTGCTTCTTTGGCCTTGGTGGAGTCACAATTATATTCTTATGTTTCCACTGAAGCATTTCTACAACTGTGATGTGATGATGGGTTGAGTGCATCAAGCAGCTCCTCGCAGGCCTGCTGAGTCACTAACAATGACATAACACACTGTGCAGTCACAGATGTGATTCACATGCAAACTGAAATAAACTATGATTTCAAACAGAAGGTCTGAGAGCAAAACATATTGGCTAATATCTGAGGTGCTCTGCTGAGGCCTGCTAAATCGTGCCATCCTTTAAGCTTGTGTTGGAAATTCATTCTTTTTCAGGGTTGCGGGCGGTTGGAGACGATCCCAGCACTAGGTAAAAGGCAGGGAAACATCCTGGACAAGTTACCAATCCATCACATAGTTAGCATATGACCAAATTCACAAACATTCACAGCTATGGGCGATTTAGAGTCCCAAATTCACGTGACCTGCAGGAGGAAACTGGAGCACCTGAAGGAGACCCACACAAACACGGAGAGAACATGCGAACGCTACACAGAAAGGACCCAGGCCAGGATTTGAAGCATGGACCTTCTTGCTGTGAAGTGACAGTGCTAACCAGTAACCATCATATGCCTATATTTGCAATGCCATTATGTAGCCTAAATAAGAGAAGAGAAAAAAATATTATTGTGCAAATGCTACCAGTTTTTGTTGTAGCTGTTAACAGGTATTGTGATGAAAAGGCAAGTTTCTGCCAAGACTTTAAGCAGGTATCAGTGCTTCCTGTTTACCAGTTTAATCTGGCCAGATAATCTGCCATTTCACTCACGTAAGGCACAAGGTAAACCTGTTCCTCATAGGTGAATGCCAAAACGATTAGCTAAAATGCAGAGTTATTACTGCATTGGTTGAAGAAATACTACTGAGATTTTACGTCCTTTTAAGTTTCAGGACTCTGTGCTTCTAAACATGCCTGGGACTTCTGTATAACTGAGGGTTGGTATGACATGTTCCAAATAGAGCAGAAATTAGAAGCGATCAAACATAAAAATAGAAAATAGAAACTTGGCTAACACCAAATTAAGGCTTCAATCATACTGTGACAGATTATCGAGCTGGGCACTTTTCAAGTCTGTGAAAGCTGTTTTTCATCCAGCACACAACTAACAATTGGCAGCGATGGTGTCCTCTGAAGGTAGGAAAACAAGATGACAGTACAGACATCACTAGGAATAATGTAAAGGAGACCAGAAACCTAGACGCACAAACACTGCTTTACACGTTCAGTCAGGGAGCCTTAAAGCATGCCACTTTGACATGAAATAGCAGGTAAACACAGGTGCTGCAAATAAAATTAATGAAGGCTCTGCTCCATTTAGGACTAACAGAGTCTGGGTCCTGCTATTGTTCATGTTGGCTCGCTGGAAAGACTCTGCTACACTTACATGGAACAGAGCCTTAATTAATGTCATTAATAACGTGTTCACCTGCTATTCGATGTCAAAATGGAATGGTCTCTTGCATGCAGATTTTTTTTCCCAGTGGACTACAATTTGAAATGGCCATTATCCACATTATGCAACTATTCACCCATTGGATGCTCCACTCCATTTTCCTGTGTGATGTGTGTGCCGAGCAAGGGCCTGTCCCTCTCACCTCCTTGACTCCCGCTCCCTGTAGGCGGCACTGACTTCTCTTGGTGGTCATGTGGTCGTCAGCCGAGGTGTTGGAGGACGAGTCTTCACCGTGGTTGTCAGGGTCACTATCGCTGTCTTCTATGGAGGCAAACACAGCCCTATCAATACAGACAGACAACAGAACACAGAGCAGGGCTTACTCTCACTAACACCCCTCAATCCAAAGACGTCCTACGGAATCCAGTCCTTCCCTGTCCCGTCCCTCCATTCTGTACCTGTGATACTATCCTGCCCTTGCAGTTCCTGGGAGTGGGTGCTGTGGCATTCGCTGTCCTCGGTGAATTCGTCCCTCCCGTCCATGTTAATAGTGTGCTGAAGGCCTGTGATGCCTGAAGTGTGGAATGGCCCTGGAAGCACAAAGACAGCAACAGTAGGTGAAGTAATACCAGAAAGCACCACGGGCTGTTACGACTGGAGGGAGCATAGAGCCACGAGCATACCGAGGTGAAAGTTAAACTACCCCACAAACGTTTAAACACAGAGTCAAGGAAAGATTTTTGTCACTGAAGATGATGACTGGGATGTGAAGGGTTATATGAAGGGTTGTGAAAAGAATTCTGCTTTCTAACTGCTTAATTACAACATTGAATTCATCTAATCCAGTGGGATAAATCATTTTTAAAACATTCATTTCGAGTAGCCCGGGCAGGCCAGAGGTGGAGGAAAGAAAGAATGGAAAAATGCCTATTTGGAACAACATGACAGCGAAAGAAATTGAGGATTTATGTTTGCCAATCTGTGGCACGTACCATTCATTTCCCTAACTAGAAAATGATCATGTGGGAGCCAAGCGGTTCTTGTGGCGGTTTGAGACAGTAGTGCCACTTTCTTGTGTGTATTGGCAACTGCGCCGCCCACTTAGGCAACAGGAAGAAAATGAGACGCTTGCATTTATAAAAATGTTTATAATTTTATTGGATTAAGAGGGCTAGTTATGATGATTTACGATGATAATATCAACATCATGATGATAATTTCCCGCCCAATTACCAAAACTGGCGCTGGAGCCAACCTTTCAGCATTGCTTCTTGCACTTACATAAAAAGGACTGAGGCACATGAATGAAGTACAAAATCTGAAGGGTTACAACTGAAGATAGCACAAAAAGAGCTGCCAGATATTACTTAAGCAAAAGACACTTGAGCTGCCAAATGTCACACTAATAACCACTACGACATACTAAAAACATAACCAGATGAAATAATAATAATAATGATAATGATAATAATAATAATTCATCTTTAATTATACAGTGCCTTTATACAAAAGATGCAGCTAACTCAAA
>OMLB01011079.1:2145-13759 GCA_900302555.1 Myripristis jacobus | reverse complement strand
TGCCTGTGTGTTTGTGTGTTGTGAGCATGCCCCCCAGCAGTCTGTGTGAGCGAGCATATGCCCGCGCACGCACACACACACACACACACACACACACGAACACAGACACATCCACAGACACACACACACACACTCACTCGCTTCAGAGTGAATAGGCACGCCATACCATCAGAGCCAGGGAATGCCAGGGATTATGGGAAGAGATGTGATTATTACCAAGATTTTTTTGTTTTTTTCCCCCCACATCATTTGTTTTAGACAAACGTTCAATGGAACCGTCTTGGCTGGGTGTTTTGTGGTTGCTGACAGTAAAGAAACAGGCAGCTCAAACACACGATTATTGCGGGTATTTTTGGAAAACATCCATGCACTTAATCTTTCATCTGCTGAAAAATTCAGCTTGTTGAAGATTTCTCTCTCCCCCCACCCCCTTTTCTCCTTAACAGCAATTTGCGCTTTTCAGAATCCCATACGATGCTTTTCTGTGGGATGCGGAGGCCGTCGTGCACTTTTAAGGTGTTAATGTTGCTATCCATATAAATTCTTAAAGGCTGCCCCCTCACTCACTCAGTCACTCACTGTGATGCACACGAAAAGCCTCAGCATATGTGAATTCCTTAAAGAGAGGCGAAAACCTCAAAACATTCAGTCGCTCCAAATGCTCATTCACTTTGCCTTGGGTAGCGCACTTTAGATTTTAAATCATTGTTTTCATCTGCTAAGCACATAATTTAAGCCCATCTTAAAATATTCCCAAGCGACTATTATGGACTTAAAGATTCCCAAAGCAAGAGATGCCACAAATAGCTGCACAATGCCATCAAATGATGCCGCATTCAGTTCCTTTTCTCACAGACTCATCAATTCTGGTACATTCAAGCAAGGCCATTTCTAGGGTTATATTTCCTACGATGGCCTCTTTCTCTGTCTCTGTTCACCACTCCCTACATTTATATTTAGGCCATCCTCCCCCAAAAATGTCATATTGGCTAGCTTGTGTTCCTTATTTTAGAATTAAGGACATAAAGAGTGAATCAGATTTATCAGCCATGCATCTGCATAATGTGCATTGCACATACACACACACACATGCTCTTGAATACTGTAAATACATGCACACACATACACACGTAAAAGTTTTCCCAGCCCCCTCTGGGATCAGACACGCTCTCTTTTTTTGTGCTCACATGACGAGGCCACTGACATTCTGAACTTAATTTCGAAGACGCTGGCTGTGGGAGATGCAGGTCAGACACAATCAAGGTCTTACCTAGGGTTTCCATCCGAATGTTTTTGGTTTGTTTGTTTTGGTTTGTTTTTGTTTGTTTGTTTGTTTTTGTGTCTGATCGGCCTCAGAGTGTCACAGTGTGTCAGTGCCAGTCAGCTTGTAAGGGATCAGTGGAGGGCCCTGCTCAGGGGGGAGAAGCTTACGTCACACTACTTTAGCTTTTAATAAACAAGTTGTTCCCCAACAATAGTATTTAAGTTCCCACTATACAGATTTGTTCTGTGGCTGTATTTCCAGGGAGTTACAGGCATGCAGGGTGCAGATCACATTGGTATGTTAGTTAAAGTTTGGCTTTATGCAGACCGGCTCGATTTAATTTCTTGAAATTACAAACTGTGGCTCAGTTCTTTAAGATGATATGCTATTTCTGTAGCGTCACAGCACTTGAACTCATAATAAACCATTCTTTCCTATTCTGTCTCTGTCCCTCCTCCACCCCATCTCCATCCTTTCTCCCTTCATCCTCATCCTCGCTCTCCTCTAGCGGAGATGGACGGCCTGTCTGAACTCTCCCCACCTGGCTCGAACCACAGCCACAACCACAACCACCTGGGCTTCTCCCAGCAGCAGCAGCAGCCCATCCCTGGCAGCACAGCTGAGCAGACACCCTCATCGCCGGTGCCCCCGATGCCCCACGCCCCACCACCGCATGGGGGCCAGACGGGCGGTCGGCAGCCCCAGCTCCCCGGCCTGCACCACCCGGGCCTGGTGTCCACGCCCATCAGCCCGCAGCTGGTCAACCAGCAGCTGGTGATGGCTCAGATCCTCAACCAGCAGTACGCGGTCAACCGGCTGCTGGCGCAGCAGTCCCTGTCGCAGCAGTACCTCAACCACCCGCCAGTCAACCGCAGCTCCCTCACCAAGCCGCTGGAGCCACAGGTGGCCTCAAACACCGAGGTGTCCTCCGAAATCTACCAGTGGGTGAGGGACGAGCTGAAGCGGGCCGGCATCTCGCAGGCTGTCTTTGCCCGTGTGGCCTTCAACAGGACACAGGTGAGGAGAGAAAGCGGACGCAGCTGGACTAAAACAGTTTTGTCTAAATAGAAAAAAAGTCCAGTTAATCTAAGTGACTATCACTTCCTGAATCCAAAGCCCCGGTGATCTGCTTTCTAGCCGTCTGGTTCTTCATTTCCCCTCTCACAGCTGCTTTTGATTAGGAGCTTGCCAGTCTGATTTGGCTGCAAATTGAGACTGAAAACTCAAATTCAAGCAAATTATATTTCAGAACAGATCACTGGAACTGGTGTTTGTCATGTCAGTAGTTGGATTTTGTGTTATTTTGCTAGCATTAGAAATAATTGTTTGACGCTAATTTCATGTGATTTATTAATGAGAAATGCCTGCGTGTGGCATATTTCAAAATGTATTTTCAAAATACCGTTTACGTCAGTGAAGCAGTGTAATCATGGGAAGGACCGGCGCATAATTTAGAAACTTTTTTGAAATATTTCCTCTATAACATCTTCCTCTTTTGTTATGCTCCAATTCATTTAAAATTTCCTAACATGCTGACTCAAATCAGTCACAATGGCAGGAATAGTTTTGAGGACAAGTAATGCCTTGAGGCCAAATACTTGTAAAAGGCATGGTGGTTGAACCTGCTTCTAAATCACTAATTCTCTTGTACACTCAGGTAATCTAGCACCCATAGTGCACTACAGGCTGGCAGCCTGCCATACAAAAGGCCCAGGCTTGGTCATGGTGTTCCTCCTCCCGCTGCCAAAACATGTGATTTCACTTTATAGTCAGAGGCCGTAGACACACACACACACACACACACACACACATATATAGATATATACATGCACCGATAGTGTCGTAAGATGTTCTGTATTTATGAGAGGGTGGAGGGAGGTGACAGCAAACCTCATTACGACTCCACTTGCTTTGAAGTTGCTGCGTGTGAAAAAGAAAAAAGAAGAAAAAAAAGAGATAAGCATCTATTGGAATCAGTATGTACACCCCCCCCTTCAAAAATGTGTGCGCGTGTGTGTGTGTGTGTGTTAAATAGTAGAGCCAGACAGTGGTGTTTTTGTGCAGATTGGCAAGCCCCTACACAAACAGAGTCTTATCTGTAGCTGATATGAGGAATTAGCCCAATGTGTCGTTGGAGAGTCTGCCTTTGGAGGATTATTTATTAGGCATGTGTTTTTTCCATGAGTCTGTGTTAATAAAAGGGGAGGGGGAAGGGTGCCGAGCGGTGACATGAAGGGGCTGGCAGCGACGCAGAAGAAGCAGAGGGGAGGAGCAGAGTCCTCTTTTTTTTTTTGGAGAGGAAGCTGATTGACCAAAGAGATAGACAGAAAAGGGCTGATGGCGAGGAACGATAAGCGCGCACACGCTGAAGAACGCACAGGCAGACAGGCAGGCAGACGCACACACACACTCAGAGACAGCCACACACGCTGCACAAACATACGTGGACCCACCGAAATACACCCACAACCAGCGGTACTTATCTCCGTCTTTCGAATACTTGTGTACATTCTGCGTATGCCTCGTCATGAAAACACATCCCTGCCTCCGATTTCATGTCTTTATCTCTTTATGCTTGCCTGGCGACCAAAAGCCTTCGTATCCGAACACAAAACATAGCCGCATATTTTTGTTCACTGTATATTCCCCCACCATGGGAGTGACATCGTGCAGTTATTTGTGACACAACTCATTTTCCCAGAGGACTTCGACACTCCAAAAAAAAAAAAAAAAGAAAAAATTCAACATGTTTTTCCCATTACTTCCGTTTATTACCAAATCACACCAATTGATGGTGAGAGAAGCGGAGCGATGGTTTGCACAGTGTGTGTCCAACAGCTGATGAAAAGGCCCAATCACACGTCTCTGATAATGGAGTCATCACGGTCTCGGAAAATGACGGAATTGAGCGCTATTGAAAAGCAAACAGAGGACACACTGATTGCCCGCCGCACAAGACATTTACATTTCAGGCATTTAGCTAAAACTCTTATCCAGAGTAACTTACAGTGGAAAGAAAATATTTAAAGTCCACAAGAGGACAAAAAAACAAGAGTGAGGAGTGCAAGGGCCAGAGCCATAGCGCCCTGACTATAGTAATGATAAATAATCAAGTTTTGCAGTGCCCAGTCCTGAAGCAAGGCATTTAAGCTATCATAAAGGCACCGAAGTTTGATACCCAGCCCTACAGTAAAAGGGCTGATTACATGGTGACCACAGGAGACGTGGGGGGTGATGTGAAACTGGCCACAGTTTGGTTTATTAATGGAAAGTCCTGAACGGGTCGATTTATACTTGGGTGGCCATTAATATACCTGGGAGGGGCACCCAAGTATAACTTGTGTGGGAAACACTGTTTTGCTGTCGCCCAAGAGTGACCATGAGTGATGAAGTGCTAAAAATGTGATGAGGTAGGAAGGTTTTCTACTTCTGGACAAGCACTGAAGCGCGGAGAGGAGGAAGGGAAGGAGAAAGAGGGGGATACAATGCAAGTATTCTTTGAAGGGATGATTTTACAGCTCCTGTGACAAGAGACAGGGAATGGCTCCTCTGTCCAATGCAGGAAGACTGTCAACAAACAAGGCGCTGCCTCTCCCGTGGAGCCAGAAACAGTGGTCTAAATACTGACTCTAGAAAACGCAGTATTAGTTTACACACAAATTATTGTGAAAGCGTCACATCTCCATTGTCATTACTGAGACTCCATTTACACTTATGGCTTTCTCTTGCTGTCTTAGTTAAGAGTCCTCTAATGTCATTATCCTCTTTGTTGCTCTCCCCCTCCCGGCTGCCTTCACTGCCTCCCTCACTGCACTCTTTCTTCCTCTGTCCCTATTTGTGTCCCTCTCCTTCTTCTCTTCCACGTCCTCCTCCTCTCTCCTCTCCTCCGTCTTTGGCCCGCCTCCCCCTCCACCCTCTCATGCAGGGCCTGCTGTCTGAGATCCTGCGTAAAGAGGAAGACCCCAAGACGGCGTCCCAGTCGTTGCTGGTCAACCTGCGTGCCATGCAGAACTTCCTGCAGCTGCCGGAGGCCGAGCGCGATCGCATCTACCAAGACGAGAGGGAGCGCAGCCTGACAGCCGCTTCGGCAATGGGTCCCGCGCCGCTCATCAGCACCCCGCCCAGCCGGCCCGTACAGGTACCAGGAGTTTTACTCCCCATTGTTCATTTATCGTGCATTAGTCGCACATTAATTTAGCAGATTATTCTTTCTTGGATGTTACAGCTGTGGGACCAAAGAACCAAAGAACTTGTCTGGAAGCAGAAATAATCTCACTGGTGGAGGTAAACCTCAGTGGGCAGGCCAGAGAACCAGTTGGAATTGGAATATTATAAAATGTAGTGGTGCTAACTGACGAAATGCAGTGCATAAATACCATATCCATAAATTAATAGTGAAAAAAGTTGTTATCGCAATTTAAGTCTGTTTATTTATTCAGAGCTATTCGAGTTTGCCAGTTAGCGATCTTGCCTGTTGAAAACTGGTTGTTTGGCTCCGCCCAGTGAGGTTTAACCAATGAGATTATTTCTGTGTTTACAGAAGTAAATCCTCACTCTGTACCAGACTAGTATGTTGTGAATCCAATCTCCAGCGGCTCTCAGTCATCTAGTTACAAGGTCATTTCCTGTAAGTTCCCATTAAAAAACGTAATTTTCCTAAACAATTCCTGGCGACAGAGCAAATGTGCAGTGGTACGCTACTTTAGCAGTGAAATTGGGACTGTGGCTGTGGGTGCATCTGTATGCCATAATAACACTGTACATCTGAAGAGATGTATTCCTATTGACAGCACAATGCATTTTCTAAACTGCTGAGCGGGCCATTTCAAGCCAGGGGGGTCAGCTGTGCCATTAGTCTGTTGTTGTTTGGATGCTGTGTGTGGAGCGTAAATGACTACAGGGACGATCAGCAGGTGTATGGGGGAGTGGTTCCAGATACCAGAATTTACTGTCTGTCGTTCTGGTGTCATGGGCCTGATTCAGAGAAACATGAAAGGAGGCAGGCACCTCCTGACCCATGTGACACAGGTTTTATAAGCCTTACACAGCACAGGGGATAGTCATGCAATTTGTGTGTTGGAACAATGTTTCCCACAGGTTGACAGTTTACTTGTGGCAGTGGTTGTTGGTTGTGTGTGTGTGTGTGTGTGTGGATGTGTGTGTGGGTGGTGGTGGGGGACTTAATTTCAATACGATTAATTACTCGTCCTTGTCTACAGTGAGAGCACAGGTGAACAGGGGCAGTGTCTTTGCATGGCACTCAAGTCATTTTCATATCTGAGTGTCGAGCAGCTTTACACAATTTAGAGCAAAGGGCGGAGTTTTAAGTTTCATTTTAATTTTCACTGTGGATTGAGAGCCATGCTGTAGTTTAGATCATTATACACTGACCAGCTCTGTGTTTTGTGCTCGTGCTGATACTGTGCTAGGGGAACCACAGGATGACTGTGGAATCGGTGTCACTGTATGCTGCATCGCTCATTCTGGAACAAAACTTGACGTGTCATAATGTCACTGGATGAGTATTGAGTCACAGAGCTGGAGTTGTTTTGTATGGCTTTGTGTCGCGCACAGCCACCTGCACACGTGCACCTCACTTACTGGCACACTCTCGTGTTTACAAACCTAAGTATGCAGACGCCAGGTATGCATACAAGCTCCACGTACTACTCAAGTTGTATGAGACAACAACCTGTCTGGAAACACATCGAGTGAATGCAGTTTGTGTCTCAGCGCAGAACATAGCTCACGTGCCCCTTGCATGTAAATGACTCGAGCGTCGTCCTCGCGCTCACAGGTGAGAACAGCACGCAAATGACGGCTAATTTTTTGTGCTAATTTTGACCTTTTACCATGCATTAGACAGCATTAAAAGCCCCGCCATTCTAAAAATAAAGCTCACTCAGTAACGACAAGCTCGATGAAAGATCAAACATCTTTTCATCTCCCATTCAGTCCCTCGCTCAACCTCTCCGACTGCCACACCACAGCTCTCCTACACCCGCCACAAATCAGTATCCCTCATTTGAAAGGCATGTGGCAACTTTTTACCACTTAAGCCTATTTGAAGTGTGGTCGAGTGTGTCTGGGGCTGACAATGGCTTCCTCTGTCCTGTTCCTAGTGAAGATGGGGCTTTTATTTGGGTGAGGAAGACGGAAAAGAGGGGACAGGAGGGGTTGAGAAAAAGGTTTCCCCGAAGTCCAAGCCCACCCATGTCCAAAACGGCGCCTCCCCTTTAACTGCACAGCGAGATCACAGCAGCTGTCCTTACAAAACTAAAATAAAGAGTCTGATTCTGAACCAGTGAGATTTCGCTCAAACAGGGCCACTTTGCAGTTCACAGCTCATCTTTACAATTGAGAGACTGTGTCAGTCCAGCACAGAGATTCAAAGGGAGAGCTGACCTTTGTATAAGGATGCATTGAAGTAAAATTTAAAAACCAAAAAAACAAAAAGTTGTTTTTCAGCCATCTGATATACCACTGCTGATTGCCTGATTTGAATTTAGCAAGCTGAACGTCTGCCACTGAGGGCCTTTCAGTGTTTCAGCTTGCAGAGCTTTGCCCCCTGAGGTCGTTGGTGGCACATCAGTAAACAGCAGAATGGATGGATTTGATAGGTGAGCAATAAAAGTAATGACTGCTGCTTGGCATGCCATCCCAACGTGTTATGTGGCCATGTCTAAATTTTAACACCAACCAAACAAAGTCTTTGGTTTCTGCTCTTTTATTTAACTTTTAAATCACTCACCCTTCTGTCGGCAAGTCAGTACGATATCTTGAGGCCTAACAAACTTGTACATTCACAAATCCTCACCTGTCTGACTTCCACCCGTAGACATATATCATGTAGATCTGTCCCTCTACACAAGGTAATTGTCACACACACACCCACAGACGCAGTCATTCGCACACTCACACACCTGGCCATATGCCAGCCTCTCCTATGGAGCAATGCGGTGTGAATTTAGCCACATAAATCAGCCAGGGTGGCAATTGAGCCAGAGACAGAGAGGGGTTTTTATAGGCCTCGTAAAAACAGATGCGGAGGTATGTTTCTCTCACGTGTGCTGATGGGTAGGTTGACTCCCAAAGCCAGTTAGCGCACGTCCCAGCCTTAACAATTAGCCTGACATGGTAACCCACCGCTGAGACTGAGCTCACATTGAGCCATCATAAAACAGGATGACAGGCCCAGGAATGCTGTGACATTCCAGCTCCACCACAAATTTGAAGATTATCTGAGGTTTTGTTTTTTATTTGAAAACCACAAGAGGGCTAGTGTTAGATGTCTAGACGAATGTTTGAATATATGTTTTTCAGGCAGAGGCTGTGCAGTCAGTTTGTGTCATTAGCTGTTTATTTGAATATTGTGTACTGACGCCGTTGCCCTTGGATTTTTTTTTTTTTTTTTTTCTCCAAACATGTCTTTCTCCAGAACGACTCGTATGGAGTGACTCATATGCTAATTGTTCTTGGGTAATGTTTTTATTAGGATACCTTGTCAAGAGATTTTTTTCAAGATGCAACAAGCCCCTGAATGAAGATGATTTGATTCCATTTGACTTGAGTTTTTTTTTTTCTTTCTAATCATCAGCCCGACATGAGAATAATAACACTGAACTGCATTTCTGTTTTTGTGCAAAATACAACCAGTAATATATGTGGGTGTAGCCTACACTCTGTGTGTGTGTGTGTGTGCTTGTGTTTTGCCCACCTCTCTCCTTTTCCCTCATGTGGGCCTGAACAAACATGGTTGTGTTGTTTCCTGACCCAACAGCCCCGGAGAGAAGACTGTAACAACGTAAGGCCCGAGGACTGGAACCCCCGAATCCCCGTGGGCATTTCCCCTGTGAGCAAATAACTGCACCCCCTCCTCACCTCTCCCACCACCACCAGTCTTTACTCATATTCTCACAGGCATGGTCAACAAATACACACAGAGCTTATCACCTCCCGACATGTGATTCATTGTTATTTCAGTGCTGCACACGTTTGCCATGAAGAAAACGAGTAACGTGTGAACTTTTTCCTTGTCTTTTCAAGTGCAGTTTATATTCATTTTGGTCTGTGAATTTTGGCCAAATAGAAATAAGAAAATGAAAATGTAATGTTTTTGTACTGATACAAATCTTTAGATCAAGATGATATCTAAAATTGTTTTCCTGACCTGGATCGAGCCAAAAAAAGTTTTATAATTTTAGCTTTTTTAGGTGCCAGAAAGATAGAGTTTTATCACACACACACAATCCCAAATACTTAACAAAATTACAGAAATACTGCCGCTCGATCACAAAACACACATTATGTTGTATTGTACGGAAAAACAATTTTTACCGACAGAGTGCTGCGGCACACAAACAAAAATCTGACAAAATACAGAGTTGTGGCACGGCGTGGCATACTGATTTTCTCTTTTTCCCTCTTCCCACCAGGTAAAACCGTCCCCTCTGCCCAGCGAGTGGAACGGCAAGACGGAGAGCTGCATCCTCAACATCAACTCCACCATCTACGATGAGATTCAGCAGGAGATGAAGAGGGCCAAGGTTTCCCAGGCCCTGTTTGCCAAGGTGGCTGCCTCCAAGAGCCAGGTACCAGCACACACACACACACACACACACACACACACACACACACACACACACACACACGCATCATGGTGAAGTTGACCAAAAACTTAAGGTGAATAAATGTCAAACATATGTTGGCTGGTGACCACACAGCACTGGTGCAAAAATCTTTAAACCTGTTTTTTTTTTTTTTTTTTGGTGTGCCTTAACACCAGCAGGCACCCTGCCATTGTGAGGTCCTTGTTAAACTAAAAAAAACTTAACAGATCAAGATAAAACAGCTTTCCTACACCCCTATTTTTTATTGTTTTGGAGGTAAAAAATCAGTAGCTGAAGTTCATTTCATTGAATATCTCCATCTTAGCATTTTGTCATCCAAGGATTTAAGTTTCTCACTGTCTTTTACAAAGTGTCATAATGAATTAATGCTATTAATAATTTTGCACCACCTCTCGGTACCACTTCTAAATGTGGAGCTCTCACTTTGCAAAAGAACTCTTTGGTGTTGATGTGTCATGAATCATTATGAAATTCATATCTGCAGACACACAGCTGAAAATGTCCACACACACACACACACACACACACACGTTTACAGAGGCAGTATTTTCACATGATGTCTGAACTCTGTCTTTTGAAGTGGTCGGGCTTCCCGATGAGGTTGACAAAACACCATAAAATCTGAACTGAAATCACACCACAACAACACTAGATGCACATAACATTATGCTCATAAAGGCAATAAAAGCAGAGATCCATCCAACACGTTACAAAACTTGCCTTCATGCACCAGAGCAGTGATTTATCGACATAATGACATATGTCTCCTTTATTGTGGGTTTGGAGTTGAGCAGCCGACACTGTTTCAACATTAAACAAACCTGTTTATATTAGCTCGGCTCTGAATGGCTCCCTCGGTTAGACGAAGGGGCCCCTGTTATCTTCTCCCAGAGAGCATCGCGCTCGCACAATACCAGCTTGTGTGCACGTTGGAACAGGAGAAAAAAAGAAAACACACCACCAGTTTAACTCTTTATTAAAAGCAATTAAAGAAAATGCGGCGCAAGGCATTATTATTAAAGGTTTTCACGTGTCTGTCGGAGGCAGAGTTGGAAGATTTTCACAATTGCGCTTGATGAAGAAGATGAGGGGGAAAAAATAGATCACCAAGGGCGGAATAATCAAGAAATATCTGCGCAGGCTTTATTTTTTTCTTGCTGATTAGGATGATTATACCCCCAGATAGCTTTGTTTTACCAAATTGCAGTTTGATGCACAAACCACTGTTTTTGTTCAGGAGTTCAAAGACTCCTTGTGGAAGGATGGAGAAAGAGAGCGGGAGAGAGCAAGGCGGCCGCGGCATTAACTCACAAATGTCTCTTCTCAAATGATCGTTTGTCTAGGAACAGGTTTCCACTGCGCCTCCTCCATCTCGTCTCTCGCTCCCTCCCATCCCTCTGCTTTACCCCTCTCCCTCTCTATTTCCCCTCTTTCTCTGTCTCTCACTCCCTCTCCTCTGTCTCCCTTGCCCCTCTCCCTCTCTCGTTCCCCCTCTTTCTCTCTCTCTCTCGTTTCATTCATGGCGGGCGGGTGTGAATGTGAATTGAGCAGCAGATAAGAAGTGTGCTAATTACGCCTGTGAAAGGGGGCCTGGGAGAGCACTTATCTCTGGCTCCATCTCGTAATGGGCGCTCCCCGGGCAGCTGGTCTCCCCCCCCCCGCTACCCAGCCGGCAGTGCCACAACCACCGGCACCGCCAGGCCAGCGGCTGCTCCTCCCC
>OMLB01011073.1:2222-12596 GCA_900302555.1 Myripristis jacobus | reverse complement strand
ATTAAAAACCCTGACTCATCATAAAAGAGGAGGGAGGTGGGGAGACGAGTAGAGGCGAAAAAGGAGGAGACAGGGAAGATTAGTCAGTTTTTCCATGAGACCAAGGCTGTCTGTCTGAAAGAAAAACAAGTGTGGATGTCATACTAGGCCATGGTGACAGCGAGATGGCCTTTGGCTGACAGCGGAGGCCATGACAGGATAGAAGGCCTCCATTCTCAGGCAATTGTATCATCAAAATCAGCACCTACAATTCTGTGAAAGTATGTGTGTTCGTGCCACTGACCCTTTATTTCATAACTCAAGGTCTGACTCAGTGACATGGGTGAGGAAGAGGCAGGTCTGTGGCAGAATGAAACGCTGAGACCGGGACAGCACGGTCCAGCTCTGGGGCGTCCGGACCGGGGAACAGAGGTGAGACACCGACAGCGCTCTGCGGCCTGGCTGTTGGACACACTGATGGCAGTTCGTCCTGGCCCAGTCCAACGCCGAGAAGTCATCCTCCCACTCCAAACCTGAAGGGTAAAGCCAAACAAACAGTTACTAACAGACAGCAGCATTTGGCTTTAGCACAGTTTACAAATGTTGACTGTGCTGATTGTGCCCCACCCTTCATCTTATCAGGTGTGGTAGTGGGTGTGAGTGAGGATTAGGTTTGGAGGATAATTCAGATATTACCACTGTCGTCTAAGGTGAGATCTGGGACACTGTAGGGACAGCTAGGTAGTGGAGACGTGCACTTCTCAGGTGAGCTCTGCAGATCCATGGTTGGACTCTCCTTTGAAGAATAACTTAGTTAGTCAGCAGGTAAAGCATGCTACAATTTGACAAGCAGTGAATAGTAACTGGAAATGAAGGAAGCTGGCAGTATCTCTATTTTGGCCTGGTTCCAGAAGACGATTACAAATCTCAAAACCCCTTTAGAGTTTTTCATTTTCTGTATGCCTTGCTGAATCTCGCAGGTTTTCACATAATTTAGTTTGTGTCTTTAGTGAGAGTTTTTCAACCGCCTTAGCATGTTGTTTTTTTAGCTTCCGGTTTCTTTGTGGCAAAGCAGCACTGGGTCCCCGAACAAGTTGCTTTTTGTAATTACCGTACCCCTAACTTGTGCATCTCACTGGTAGGGTGAAGCTGATTGGCCTGTCTGAATCTTGGATGAGCTCATCTCTTCTAAATGCCACCAATGCAGTGGGTAGCCAGACGAATCTCGCAATGTGAAAACTGGCATGATTTAGCTGGCTTGTGGAGGTTATTTGCCGCTTGGGAAACATCTTTATCCAAAGCACCTTACATCAGCATGGAAATAAAGCCCTAAGCTTACAGGAGGACAGTACCTGATCAAATAGGTAGACAGTGACATCATCAACAAAGGACACAGACTTCCTCTTAAGCCCATCTTTGGCCCTCTCAGATGAAACCATTGGACCATCATAGCTTCGACTCTGTTTCAGAAGACTTTTGAGCTTGCTGGTATTAATTCTGTCTGCAGCGATCTTTTCACGTTGACATCCTTCAGAGTTATTCATGTTGGGACTTTGGGTCCCGCTGGGAGTGAAGTTTTTTAAAGCACCAGTTACATTTCTGGTGTCGTGTTTGTGACCACTAATAATCCCATTGTTCATCCAACCACCCTCCTTGTAGTAAATGTCATTGAAAAGCTCTAATGGCATAGAGCAATCGTCATCACAGAGAATGCTGAAAACATTATGACCCATCATGACAATATCTTCCTTTGCTGCCACATTTAGATTCTTAGTGATCGAACTGAAAAAGTCCCATTTATTTAAGGTTAGTCTTATCCATGGTCCCTCATTTGGGCCCTCGGAGACAAAATTACTCGTAATAGATTGTATGGAAGTAATTTTTGGTTGATGGATTGGCTGTGAGAGCTCCACAAGATGACAGTGAGAGGGGACAGAGAAAGGTGCTGGTGGTTGAGTCACCCAGCTTGGTTTAGGGTGGTTGTTCATCCATGATGGAGAGGTTGGGCTTCCACCTCGATCCAGGATGTAGAGGCAGGTGATTGGGTGCAGCTCGTCATCAGCCTGGGTCGTATGACCTGAGGAGATCCAGAGCTGGAGCTCCTCATCCCTGCATGAAAAGGACTCAGTGAGACGGGATTGCAATTTAATTTGTTTTATGTTAATATGCACGCAATAAATAAGTATAAAGCATAACAACTTTTGCCCAGCTAGGAAGCAGAGGCCTCGGTCTGTCAGTTTGTTGGTCAGCAGTTAGTTCAAGAGCGCAAGATCTCTCAAAATCTCTAGATTTCAAATCTATAGAGGATGATACCTCTCAATCCTGGTGACGTTATGACCTTCACTCTAGCGCCACCAGCAGGCCCAGCATGGCATGTGCTTGTTGAAACAAATCTGAGCTGGATTTGGAAATTCAGTAATGGCCATTTGGTAATTATACACCCCAAAGAAAAAGGTCAGGGATTTTATGGGTTTTTTCACCGACCACTGCCGTGTCCTCTTCTACAGGTCCTGGTTGTGATTCACATCTTTGGTCATGTTGTGGTGTTTTTGCTCTGTTTTGATCTGTTCTGCAGGTAATAAGGCTACTCGCTTGGTAATTACAAGTAACTCAATGGACAATGAGGTCTTGGCGAAATTTGCTCCAACATGAGCATGATCATCGCACAACAACTTGCTAACATTTTACATTCTAGGCATGCACCTACCAGCTTACACTGAGGAATCAGAGTCTTGCTAAACGTCTCATGTCTGTAGACGCACCGCTTGGTCCTGAGACTGAAGGCTACAAGATCGTTTCTCTGACCATGAGCCTACAGGGAAAACTGAACCAATGAGGGCTGAGGGTCTGCAGGTTTTCATTCCTTCCAGTCCCTACACCAAATGATTTCACTGACTAACACGCCTTCAGCTCAACAGAAGGAACTAGTGAAGTGTTCGATTTGAATGGTTGGGGTTGGAAATAAAAACTGCAGATTGTCGACCATCCATGACACACATCTGCCCATCCCTGCACTCGGCCAGACGCCACCACAATTTAATTAGCAAACCTGATGTCGTGACATTTTGCATTGAGTGAGTTCAGATGACCTTCAGTCTTACATGTGAATAATTTCATTCCCCGTTCATTTCATCTCAGACCCCTCAATGTCTTTTTTGTTCTGATTTTCTGGGTCACGCTGGATCCCTCAGCTGCTGCACCCAGACGGTCCTTCAGTCTCCTTTAACAACAGGATGTACTAAACCTGATTAGTCAGCTCTTGTCCACTGGATGACACGGAGCGCACACACACGCACACACGCGCGCACACACACACATACATTATTTGCTATTGTCCACTCACTGCTGAGCCTGAATAAATATCTGCGCCCCTCCATCTGCAGAGGCAAAGACGCAATAGGAAACTTTCACCGCTCTGCAGTAACCAAGCAACCGTTGAATGAGTGACTCAGGAAAGGAAGAGAGGAGCTGACTCACAGCCACAGTGACGTAAAGGATTTAAGAGGACACACACACACACACACACACACACGCTTACTGTATGGTCACACACACACACACGGACATGTGCATACATAAACAGAGCAGCAGGCAGGCATAGAAACCCATAGATAAGAGGATGCACGCATACACTTGCTCTCTCGCTCACACACATGCACACATGCACAGTAGGCCCTAAAAGCTCTAATCTGCCTCCATTATCAGGGAGATTAACACCTCAGTGTGTGACAGGTGGAGGAGTTGAGGGGCAAGACAGATAATAATGAAACCTCCTAAGAGCCAGCATGCAATCAGACAGTGTGGACCACCAGCTACAACAAACAGGAAAAAAACCACAAAAATTTCACAGTCTTTATATGAAGAGATAACCTCCAAACACAGCATCAAAATTCAAAATAAAAGTATCATACCATTTCTTGATGCACTGTTTCCCTCTGTCACCACAAAACGTTTTACACAGCCAGTGATTTTGGAGTGTATCCAGTGAAATCACCAAGGCTGCTCCACCCCTGAGGTAATTTAATTCTGTACCATCAAAAAAAAAAAAAAAAAAATAGGAGAGGAACATGATTAACTGATATGTGTTGCTTCACTGCATTGCTGCATCATTGTGCCGTTACATGTTGCAAAATGCTTAATCTCTCTGCATCTGTCGTTCGTGGTGCCAGCTCATTCCATGTCCTACCTTGAATCCTGTGAGCCCCATTCATCCCACAGGCTTTGACTCCTCGACAGGCAGCTCATCGAGGGGCACCGCAAAGAAGATGCTGAAGGAGTGACAGTAGTTTGACAGGGAGGGGAGACGGAGAGATGCACAGGGGGAAAATGAGAGAGGGGGAGAGAGAAAGGGGAGCTGAAGAAAAGGAGAGAAAAGGGGAAACAAGTGGGGCAGATGAGAGGAAGCGATGGTGGGGGAGTGAGAAGAGAGAAGGTGATGGAGAGGAAGTGGTGAGGAGGGATGAGAGGACAGAGAAAGGACGAAGAGCTCGCATACACACACTGCTGCTGGGGCTGCCGGCCTTTCTGCAGCAGCGGCGGTGCAGAGGTGCGATCAATACCATATCGGGTCTAATATAACACAGCAGGGGAAAAGCAGCAGTGCTATTACAGTCGCACACAGGAAACAGTAGATTAATCTCACCTTATATGTCAGGGTTTGTTATAAAATGAATCATCCAAAATGAGTCACTTATCATATAAAATGCTTGACTGCACATACATTTAACATTATGGCACTTTTTAAGAAGATTGGCATAATTATATATGCTTATATATGCTATGCTTTTAATGCTAAAAATGGCATTATACATTTTTTTCAAGTGTTAATATAATAAGTCCCATGTTTGCTACACAATAATATAAACTATAGGAATGTGCTAGATAAACAATTTGCATTAGTCAGGATTTTTAATAATCAGAAATAAGGTTCTGGAAACTGGGCTAAAAATCACTTTCAAGAGACTTTAATGCTCTGTTGCCATCATTAAACACTTCATTTAGGATGCAAAGTGGTTATCATACAGCCTCTGCAGCCACCAATATAGCCTGGGCTTGTTCACTGCTGCAGACCTCATCACACTGCCTGTAGTTTACATTTGAAGGGGTGCAAGAATTTTTAAAAATCCACATGGGGATTGGTTTTGGATGTCATCATTAATAATGTTACCTGAACACAGGATCAGCTTACGGAGGATTTTGGCGTGACATTATGGTCTAAATGAGATTGTTTACAGTAAAAAGAATAAAACACTCAATAGTTGAATACAATATTACATGAAATTGTCAAATGTTTAGATACTGCATATTGGTACAAAATTAATCCAAAAGTAGAGGTCGCAGTAGCAGTACAAGGCATATTAGTACATATCAGTCAAACCCTAGGCAACAAAAATGTAGGATTTGAGTCTCTGGGACAAATAACTTGTCCCTTATCAAAGAGATTTTTGCTACTGCCAGATGCTTTAGTGAGCATTAGTTCCCTCTGGAGGCCATGAATAGAACAGCAGCCAACCGGCCACTGAGGGAAGAGAGGAGTGCAGAACACCAGTTAGCTTGTGGGTGAGTTTGATGAGGTTACATGTCATGCAAGGAATAATCACTGAGGTCAATACATCTCTGCTTAATAAATGTGTAAATTAAAAACTGAAAAAATATATATATACAGCCATTTAAAATGAATCTCAAACATTCATAGCTAATTTTACACATAATGTAACTAGTTGAAATATTACTATTATTATTAAAATTACTAATATCACCACAGCTACAGCTAATACTAATCATTCTTACACACAGACCACTATTATTGCACTACTACTGCAATTACCATTATGGGTACTCTCAATATCACTAATACTGGTGCTATTACCACTATTAGGACTACCATAGCTATGAGTACTACTTCTACCAGCAGTAGTGCTAATTATAATGATATTAACTTCCATTTTTCCACTTTTGAAAGGGAAGCTCCAGTTGGCATTGTCTCCCCCCTGGCAACAAAATCACTGATGCTGGAGTTCTGCTTAACACACCCGGGCAGCATCAGGATATTGTTGCCAGGAGGCGACAGCGTCACCATTCAGTCCATCTCTGGGTCTGAAAAGGGGGTAAGAGGGGAGCTAAAGAGAGGAAGAGGCCAGGAAGCAGACATCGAGATGGACAGATGGTGTTTCCATTCAGAAGGAGGACAGTGTTTGCATTTCTCTCTCACTCTCCTTTTTGTTTTTCACTTTCTCTACCTATTTCAAGGGTTCCCTTCCTGTTTGTGCGGCTTCGTCTTCTCTTTTCTTCCCACTTTTAATGCATTTTCTTGCCCCTGCTTTTACTTGGTCTTCCAGGCATGGTATCACCGAGCACCCTGTGGCCGTGGCCCCCCTGTCAGGTCAGCCAGTGCACCCTGCCTGCTTACAGTACACTGTTTCAATAGTCAACTCTTTTTTCACTGGACTTAGCAGTACACATGAGGATACGATATAGTTGCTGAGCTTAAAGCCTTCTCACTGGCAGAGAAATATATGAGCCTGTTACATTCTCTTTCACATGCTATTTTCACATTTGAGAAATGATTGATGTTGCCTGTCCGCTTGCTTATCATTTGATATCTCGACAACTTCTATATCTAACCATCAAATGAATGCGTGATCCAGCTTTGGTTTCAGCTCTTCTGACTGTCTTCTGGTTGAAGTGGCAATTTGGAGCTAGCTGCTGCATTGTGCTGTCAACTGTTGTGTAGTTTGAGGCAAAGCACTGAACATTTTCTCTCCTTTTGCCCACACTGTAATGAATGTAAGCTGTAATGAAAGCCATCCTTTTATTAGGCCAACAGGCTGTTCTGGTATTAGACCATGCAGAGAGCCAGGGAGCCAACATGCTCTCTGCTCCTGTCTTCTGATGTCTCACATCTACTGTTGACAGCCGGAAGAAATGCAGCACTCCCACAATGCACTGCAGCATACAGGGGAACATGCCCCGATGGTTGGAATAGGAAAACAATATAACTGTTGTGAAATCGAGAGAGTACAAGCAAAATAGCAGGGGTGTCTCTTGTTTATGTTGAAACAAGGCAGAATAAGGCAGGTCAGCCCACTGGGATCACAAAAATGACACTTGATTCAAGAAAAATCAGAAAACAAGTTGATTAGCATTGGAATCAAGTGTGATTATCACATCCCACTGTGTTTGTTTTACCTTGTTTTAAGAAAAACAAGACTTTAACACTGAAGCTGAGACTAAATGACAGCTGTAACTTACTGCTCCAATTGAGTTGTAACGTGCACAGCCCATGCCAAAAAAACTGCGTAACTATCCTTTTACACTGCAGGCGCAGAATCATCATATCCAGCCGGCAGACGGCAAGTGACACCAAACAATCCGTGAGAGGAGGGTAATTGGAGATCATTGGGCTTATTCTGAGCATGCAAAATACACAGACGCCCGAGGCCCGGACAGCAAGACATGGACCTCCAGTCTCTGAACTTACTGTCCAGCACCAGTGGAATGAAGCACAGCGAGGCACTCTGGGTAAAATGTGAAAATGAAACACCCAATGAGCACACTGGCGGTGCTGTCCACAGGCTTTATTTGGACACAGCAGGTTCTCATGGCACCACACACTGGGCAGGCGGGATGCTGGTGGTTTGTGAGGACAGGGAGGGAAATGGGACAATAGAATAACAAAACAAAGGGATAAATATTGCTCCTGTGTACATATTTGCCCCAGGTGTGGTGGTTGGACAACAGTAGTTGCATGTTGTGTGCATCTTCAGCATGTCTGGGATGTCAGAAAACATGTTTTTTTTGTTTTTTATCCATTTGCATTAAAAAGGTCTAACTCGGGGTTGAGCTCTGCATCTGGGTGTCAAATTCTATACTGATGATAAATGAATGACTAATTTGTTCTTGATCAGCGCCGGGCTGCACAGTGATGAGCCGTGCCACAAACTCCCTTTGTGAGGAGAAAAGACTTTTCTCTTAGGGGGAGATTATAGGATCTTTAAAGCTGTCTGCTGACAGAGTGCCTTTAATATGATGACATAAATGTGTAATCCGTCTCAGATAGCTGGCTGTGTTTTTATGAGCCTCTGTTGACAGCACTACACCTGCTCTTCCCTAGTCCAACCCTGGGAACTCTGCCCGTCTGAACTAGCACTACTGCTGCCAACACCACTGCCATGTTGGGCAAAGTGTGTGTGTGTGTGTGTGTGTGATAGAGAGAGAGTGTGTGTGAGTGTACGATGTACAGAGGTATAGTCAGAGAGAAAGCTGTGCAAGCAGGGTGGATTGGTGTAGATATGGCGATGGGATTGGGGGTGGGGGGTTACACGGGGCCAAATGAGGCAAGCCTGTCCATACTTATATCCCATTGCTATAAGAGCATGGCCTAGTGCAGTGATTCATTGCTCCTTTTGCTGTATGGTGTAGAATCTATTTCCAAGTATAAAGTTTGATTTAAACATCCTGTTTACACCAAAAGACACTCTGGGTTGGCAGAGTAAAACACCAAATGAAGAAAATCTTCAAACACACAAATGAGTTCAGTGGGAAAATAAAAGTAAGGCCTAATGATCCCTTGCAGACAGATGTTGACTGTATCATTCCATCTATTTCTAGAGAAACAATGTTTTGCTCAGATTTAGATCAATATATTGTGTTTGGGTGTATTGCTGTATAAGTGTTGTCAGACGGGATCCTGCTGCCTCTGAGTCAGACTTTCCCCTGTCTGACACACTGACAAACAGCTGACACATGATAATACCTGTAGCTGTATCTGCAAAATTAAATGGACAAATCGTTTTAAAATCAGTATCACACATTCAGTTTTAAAATGTTGACATAATTCTGCTGTTGCTACTATCAAAGCAACAATGACTTCTAAAAAAAAAAACAAGTCATTAACAAACTGTGTCTCTTCACAATAAAGAAAGGCAACCTACGGATGAGACAACTTTCTTGGCTACCAAAAATAGAATTATTATTAATAGTCCCACCTTCAATTTGTGCAACCTTTTTTCCCAAAATATGTCATTGCGGTATTGCACCACTGGATGGCAGTACAGATGCTACTTCACTGACACCTTGTGAGTGTGGAAAAGACCTTGTATGGTCACTGATTATGCTGACGTGAGCGCCACAGGCTTTTGCACATGGACACACCAGGTCAGTGCTGCAATCTGCCCCTGTGGTGGTTATTATATGACCAAGGACTGTGTGCATTTGTGCTGGTGAATATGCGGCAAAGAGCAATTAGAAAACACAACCTGGAAACCTTCCACTGTTTACCACTAAACAATTATCACCGTCTGATGCCAGGACCAATAGCGAACGGCCTGTGCCTGTCTATCACTTTATGAGGCTCCATTTCTGTTCCATTTAAAGAGTGGGCTGGTGACTGACTGCATGTGCAAACACTTACCTCACCATGTCCTGTAATCAAACCACAGGAGCAGCTAAGCAGGGCAAAATGATATTTCAGCAATAACATAAAGCTAACACAAGAGTCGCCGCATACACAAGCGACGAAGAATCTGCTTGCGAATGTCATGAGCGCTGGCGGGCCGGGGGACGGTGGGAAAAGTGTTGAAAAGCCAGAGCGTGACCTCTGACCTGTACAAACACACTCACACACGCAGCGGGACAGCTGGGGAACTTCTCAGCCGGACTAAAGTGTTAATGGAGTAGCTGAGTTTGACCTCACGTTGACAGAGATCTCACTCACACACACACATACAGCAATGATCAGATAAGAGCAGGCACATTTCAGCAGCTAATCTTAACTATGATGAGGTTTACAGCAGGCCTACGCCATCAGAATATACATAAATGCCTTTATTTGGGAAGAGACACCAGCATCATGCCCAGGGGTATATCACGCTACCTCACACTATATAAACAGGAAACAGGACACTGTCTCTTCCTGTCTGGCCCTTTCTTTTATAAAGTGGTCTATTTTGGCCTTGAGATTCCACTGATTGCCATATGGACTCTATAACAAACAGAAAAGGCTTCACAGAGGTAATATATTTTGGGAAAGGTCTTTGTCACTATATTGGCATCCATCGTTTAGGAGTCTATATCCTGCACATCCATCTGTCCATCACGTCTATAAATCCCCACAGAGACACCACAGTCGTCACTGCACCTCACTTACTCACTTCTCCTGTGAGAGGCCCAGGGGAGTCCCTAACACCCCCCGTCCCATTCTCCCTGCCCCTCCAGCCCTCCCTCCCTCACTGCCCAGATCTTGTCACTTGCGTCCTAAGCTGGCTGGTATTCAGCGGGTCCTGATCCAGTTGCACAGCAGCAACAATATTTCAGTCAGAAATGTAACGAGTCAGGGTTGCCCGTGGTTACGGCTCAAACAGATGAGAAAACAGAGTGGCTTGGACCACGAATGAA
>OMLB01011071.1:34788-44846 GCA_900302555.1 Myripristis jacobus | reverse complement strand
AGGGCCCACTACCACCCAGCCGCCTCATGCCCCCTGTCTCTCCTCTTCAGCCCAGGGGCCTCAGGTTGCCATGGAGCCAATGGCCCTGCTTCTCAATTTGTGTGAGGTGTTTGGGGGTGGCCAGCCATTCTGTGAGCTTCACTACAGCTATACTGGACCAGAAGGATACCTCTACTTCAGATATAGGATGCACGTACCCAAGTTGGCCACACCCTTCACTGGGCTGGTCACGGTACTGCCCGGACCCTGCGTGATGGCCATGATGGAGGAAGCTCGTCAGGCCATGGCCCAGCAGGTCCTACAGGCCCTCCAAAAGCGCTAGCTAGCCCGCTCACAAGCCAACCAGATATTTACCTCAATGTACTGATGATCAGTTACTGCTACCTCAGTGCACAATGTTTCAGGAATTACCATTGTTTATGTTTTGTCATTGAAGAGAGACATGTTTCATGTGTATGTTTGATTTTCTGCATGTTTTTATTACTGTTGTTTATGGAAGACCTATTTGTCTTGTTTGAATTTCCGTAGTTTATTTTATGAATGCTTTTTATTTATTTTAGTGTTGGATTGCTTTCTCATTTTTAATTAAATGAGATTTGAGATGAAAATGTGATGGAGTTGTGATTTCAGGAAGGTAGAGAAGTATGAAAAGAGATATTACTTTTATGAGGGTGACTCAAAGACAACTTTCAAAAATTCAGAGATTTGATAGCCTTTGTCAGACTTAGAATGCCAACACATTTTATTACTGGTTTATGATATGTAATGTCAGTGGGCCTTATTCACAAAACCTTTTTACCTCTTTAAATCAGTTAAATCAAGAATGTCTTTAGATTGTAACCACACAGAATTCATGAAATTCCTGGTGTGTCTAGTGAATGTTAAATGTTACTAGACTGGATGCACACACACCCAACAGCTCTATAAAAATCAGCTGGAATGAGGTTTCCATTGCAAATCCAAAAATCATTGCTGATACCAAATTACCATCAAATATAGTGTTTATATAGCTTTTTCAACTCTGCCTCTCCCTCAGGTGGTTTCATTACTGCTGTGTAGTCAAGCTTTGTTCAAATCCACAGACCTTTATTTTGAATTCTAGTGGAAATCCCATGGTTCACAAAATTCACCCTTTCACCCTTGGTAGCATGTTAAAGGGCATGCAGGGTAGGCTATATAAACGATTCTGATTCACCTGAGCAAGGGTGAAGATGGCATATCTAGCCTTGCTAGAGGACACTGCAGCCCGTGCCCTGAGGAGAGAGCGCGTATTCAGGGACCGACACAACATGTTCGAGGAAAATGATGAATGCCTTATCAGCCGTTTCCGTTTGCCAAGGCATGTGCTACTGCAACTATGCGATTCTCTGGAGCATCTAAATCATCTCCTCACGTAACCGCTTCCTTCATTCATGAATCAACTCTAGGCAAGCGGTTTCCTAATATGGAGAAATGGGGGCGTGGCAGTATGCTAATCACAAATTGCGAGCACGCGCCTGTGAATTTAGAATGATTTTGATTCACAAACATACGCAAGGTGGTGAGAACAAAATTGGTCGGTACGCAGGTGTCATGAATACCACGGTGATTTTGCGTACGCACTTATTTTAACATTTCCACGCACATATTAGTGAATGAGGCCCATTGTGAGTGGTGCAGTAAGAAGTGAGCGTGTGTTCAGAGACAGAGAGGATTTACTGGCACATGATGACGACTGGCTCATCAGTCACCTTTAGGTTCCCGAAGGCAATCCTCCCTGAACTGTGCCCGGAGCTGCGGCCGGCCTCGGAGCCATGCGCTGCCTGTACCCATATAGGTGCTGACACACTGGGGTTCCTCGCAACGGGGACATTCCAGGGGGGGCTGGCCGTCTGATCGGGACTGTGCCAGTCGACCCTGAGCCGAGCCATGCCAGCTGTATGGGACGGAATTATCCGCATGTCTATCAAATTCCCATACAATGCAGCTGAACAGGCCAACATTGAAGTGCAATTTGAAGCGAGAACCGGTTTTCCTTATGTAGTCGGAGCTATCGACTGCCCACACATTGCCATAAAAGCATCATCACGGGATGCATTTTTTATGTCAAAAGGAAGCATTTTAATTCGATCAATGTACAGATCATATGTGATGCGCAAATGGAATTAATCAGCATTGTGGCGAGGTGGCCTGGTTCAACGTAGCTACGATTCATACATTCTGAGCATGGTTGGGAACAGACTACAAACTGGCACTGTGCGCGGTGGGTGGCTTGTTGGTGAGTAAATAATTTATTCGTTTAACAGTCCTCAAGTCAAGGACCCTCATGCGCACTGAGCATGTGCGCCCCCAAATATGATACTATCTTCACAGTATCAGTGCTAGTCAGTGGTTAAAGTTTGTGACTTGCTGTTTTTTGCTCGTTAAACTACAGCTTCAGAGCTTCCTGACCGGCCCCTGATTGTCTCTGTATGTAAAGCACTCATGTCAATAAACCCGTGCGTAAAGTGTGAAATGTCTTAATCAGCCTCACCGTTTCCCCGGCGCACTTCTGCATTCATTTACAACAAGATCCGTGTAAGTGGTGTATAAAATTAACAAGCAATTAATGAATGCACATCTTACCCGGGAGGCCATTCGGGCCCGGCAACATTTGATTTCAATCATAGAGGCAAGGACACAGAATTCACTTATTAACTAATGCATTTTACTCAGCATGTGTGCGCCTTTCCGACACCACAACATTGACAGCCCCACACAGGCTCTCCCGCTCACTCCTCTTGCGTTTCGTGTTGGACAGCGTGCCGAACAGTACATCTTTGCGCGCCTACACTTCAGTGAGGAGCGTCTCTAATTCATATTCCGTGAAATTTCTCTAGTTTGTCTTATTGTGAATACGCTCTGATTTCTGTTTCAAGTAAAGTGTTCGTGCACTTTATGTTACACAAGGCAACATAACTTCTTTTTTTATGTTGGGCAATTACCAAATATGCAAAGAAAGGGAGACTTCCAATATTCTGGATTTTTCTTTCTTTCTTTTTTTTTTGGAAATAAAAAATGTGTTTTCTTCATAAGGGTAAATAAATTAGTAAGCACATAAAATTGTAAAATAAAACACCATGATATTGCCTGAATGATAACCCCCAGATTGTGATTTATAAAACATTTCTGTGATTTTTAAAAAAGTCTTATTTTTTTTATATTAAAGTTATTTATTTGATATGTTACTATTACATTAGCTGCAATTTTGTACAGCATTTTGGTCACAGTCCGTTCTCAGTGATGGACAGCACATGCGTATAGGATTTTTCACTGTTGAGTGATCCATCTTATGAATTCAAGATCTTTGATTTTTAGCCGCATACACCTTAGAGCTTCCGGTTCACATTCTTGTTTTCTGCTCCAAATAAACCTCATGAAGAGGGAGAACGGGTGCAGCGCCCCTGCTGGTTTTCTTTATTCTCGACAGATCACATTGTGACACAGTTGGGTTTTTATCTGACAGGCTGAAAGTTCACCTGTCAGCACTTCAGTGTGGTCACAAAACGGGGCAAAGGCAATGATTTATTTATTAATTTATTTTTTCAACCAAGAAGCTAAGTCAGTAATAAGAGTTTGAATGAACTGAGAAGAGACAGTTCTGCAGTACTGCATCACAGGGGAGCTGCTGGTAGTTGGATGTGATACTGGGCAACTGGGAGCTGATAAATACACACATTTTCCTGCAAAATATGTAACATATTCTGCACAGTCACACCTGAACAAACACTGATATGCTTTCCATAAGTTTGGTAGCTGCTGCAGGGTCATAACCGTTTCCTTTTGTGAAGAAATCTACTTTGTTGAGCATTTGTTCATACCCTACATTGACCTTTAATGAACCTGTTACCAGGAGACATTGGGTGTTTCAGTTTATTAAGGTGAAAAACATCACCCCTTAACTTTAATTTGCATTATATTAAAAAAAAAAAAGAAACTGCTATATTTCCTAGGAGGAGCAATCAAACTGTGACAAAAACAAGGCGGACAGGGCTGAGTGAATATCCCAAATGCAGTCAGTGAGACTCACTTTAATTGAAAACCTAGTTTTTATCATATCTCATCTCTTCACTTCTATAACTACTTCTTTAATGTAAAGCTGGTGTGTGTTTAAAGTGCTTTATTTGTGGGTGTTCTCCCCATCTCCTGAACACTTTTTTTAATTTTCCCTTTTCTTTGTTTCATTCACATGAGTTATGACTCTATTGCTGATCTTTTTGATGTCCTCTGACGTGTTTTCATTATTCAGTAGAATCAAGTGAGTTCTCTGAATTCTGCTTTGTCTGTGCATAACGTATCTTCAGTAACTGAATTAATGAGGAAAACAGACAGAGGTTGAAAGTTGTGCTTAAGAACAAACATTTTAGTTCCCTTACTTCCCAATAAGCTGTTTAGTTTGATAGTTTAATTGTTTAAATGCATGACTAAACCAGCGGTGGGTCCACTGGTCCTTCCCTCGCTTTGGATTTGGATCCTTACCTTTTTCACTTATTAGTGACTGTGATCCAAAGGGAAATACGTTTACAACAAATGTCACTCTGTTGTCACTCCACCATAAACTTATGTGCTACCAAAATGCCATATGTTTAAACATAGGAGTAGCCTGGGATTAAAGACTTGTGCCCTCTGCCCACAGGCTTATCCTTAAAACGTCAGATCAGTCGTGGCTTACGGCCGTCTAGACTGATTTGATTAAACGTTGCAACACTCCAGCAAGTTCTGGACTAAAATTAACAGAAATATTCACAAAGAAAATAGACCCACACACACACACATGCAGACACAGGTTTTGCTGTTTTCATATCATTTGCCTTTTATCAAAAAAACATAGACATTGTCTACATCACAGACAAGAATCATCAATATTCTGTTTTGAACAGTTTGCCATGAACAGAATGAACCCCATGCCCGTCCCTCCCCTGGAGCAACCTCCTTTATACACAGTATACTTTACATACCTAGAGTTCCTGTTCAGTCTTTTTACATTATACAGCATTATCAAAGTATTATCAATAGCTTTAAAATAAATACAATGCTCTTTCATTGTAATCATACTCACTATCCTGATTGTACATACAGTATCATTTCCCACAAGTAGAGGCAGAGGACTGATTTATACGCCTCGTTTCAACAACACATTTCGAAATACTAAGAGACGACATGAGTCTCTGCGTTTCACCAAACTAAAACTCTTCAGACTCGACAGAATTCTGATGATTCATAAATGCGAAGCGTATTCATACAACTGCTGTATCTCATGAGAGTGCTAATATAGAAGACAGCCTACGGCTGGTAAAGTAGTTCTGAAAAAACAATACATTAAATGATATCTACCCAAATCCAAAGCTTTTATTTATACTTTTCTAGTATCTGAAGTAAGTAATATCTTGAACCCTTCTCAGACTCTCCAAGGGGCTTAAAACCGACTGTTACGTCTGCTTGGATTTGAGATTATGAGGTAAGAGAATCTCAGTAATCCCCAATTAGAATAGAAACTCTAAAGGAATAACAAAGAGATTATAAAAGATCACTTCAAGACTTCAACAAAAGAGTAACACAAGTGGTACCGTTAGTTATAAAAGTGTAACCAGTCTGTGTACTGTATGTGTTTGTTATACAAGAGTTTGGCAAGAAAGTTTTCTGTGATGAGCATAAACTGTTGGCAGTAATGGGCTATGCTCAATCCATTTACATCTGTGGTTCATCAGATTAAATCAAGAAGCTGAAAAAAAAAATGACAGGCATGTGAAAAGGGTTAAAACAAAAAAAGTAAAATTAAAGGCTATGGAAGTCAGATTCAAATTTTAAATAAAAAAGAGGGGAAAAAAGCAATATACCTGATTTAAAACAAAACAAAACAAGATGTGCAACACATTGCTGCGCGAACACCGCTGTGTTTCTCTGCTCAGCATCTGCATGGTCTCAGCTCTCAGGCCTGAACCTCTGAGTTCACAAAAAGTCCCTCTTGTGAAGCAAACGCACATCTGCAACTGAATGCTAAAGAAATGCATGGAAGACTTGGTTTCCCAGGAGCTGGTTTGAATTTCTTTCTAGGTGTTGAGATCACCGAAAACGACTGAATAAACTAATCGAGGAATAATCAGACACCAATAATCACAGCCAGGCACTTGAGTGTCCTTACAGATGCACGTTGGGGGTTGGATTTAAACTGGTAAATGCGTGTGTTCGTAGTACAGTCTGGTATGAACAGAGTGAGCATCAGTAACCTGGAAGGGCGAACACAAGAACCTTCTGGTAGAAACTGACATGTTTTGTCTTTTTTTGAAACAAGAATCAAAATGCTCAAGTCTGTGTACATGTGTAACACTGTTTTACCTGTATTTAGGCATATAATATCTGGAAAGGGGGTTAAAATGATTTGGCTTGTGAACCCGAGCCTTGTGGTAAAATAAACATTAAAAAAAATAAATCTAAATGTGGGAAATCCTACCAGTGTCAAAAACACATCAAGAAAAGCCTACTTTGTTTGTACCCTGTATAAACACAGTCAGGGCGCTCGACTGAAAGAGTCTGGCACTTTAATCTCTCGACCCGGCCAAACGCTCCCAGTCTGAGGCTCTGGAAACAGTACGCAACAAGTCATCAACTACAAGTCACACAACCTCAGGGAAAACAACTGCTTGCTAGAAAATTGGACTCTTTTAAAATTTCGTTGACATCTTTTTTCCTCAATCCAACTATCGGTTTCGGCCCGGTGGCTGACCGTCTCTGGTGAAAAAGCGCTTTTGCAAGTGAGATCTGTGGCTGATTTGGCTGTCTACTCTTTGCTACTTTATCTTTTTTTTTTTTTTTTTAAGTACAGCTTTGAAATGGTTGTAAGACCTTTTTTTTGTTTTTTTTTTTGGCAATTTATTTAACAGCAGCAAAATGTTGTAAATGGAAAGTAACAGGTGGGTTGAGGGCAGAAATGGCACTGTCTGATCGATAGTTTAGACCGAGTCACATGTAAAAGAGAGAGAGAGAAAGAAAGAGAGAGAGAGAGAGAGAGAGCGCTTATTCACACCTGCTGGGATCTGTATCCACATCCAAAAAATGATAATAACTAATAATGACCATAACCATAAATACTGGCTGCTATGAGGACTTGGAATGAGACTGAGATCCTTAGTCAAGAAAAAAAAAATCCGGATTTTGAGAACATAATCCGCAGCATCATAGATTAAATTTAATTTTCTGTCCTGGATCCAAATGTGAACTGGGTTTCTGTTGTTTGCAGACGTGGGTAGTGAGAGCCTGAATGAGCACACAGGGAGGAGTGTGTCAAAACGAGACCGTGTTCTGTTTAAAATGTAATAGCGCTGCAAAACAGTGGAGTTCCCTGCTCCTGAAACGGTGCAGCAGGGATTACTTTGTCTTCCCGCTGCTATACTCGCTCATTACTCCGAGCTGCTGACATCCATCTATCCATGTGCATGCTGTCCTGATCCAGACCGACCTGCGGGCTTTTACACACTTTACACACAGCTCCTTCACTGGACTGCTCTGGATGAAGAGCATCAACATCATGCATTCTTTTACTTCTTATTATTTGATGCCTTTTGGCAGTTTTTTATTGTACATATTCTTAAATTTCCATGTGTATTCATGAATTCTGGATGCATTGCATTGTATCCTCCCCCTGCTTTGTACATAGTCCATTATTTAATTTTGTAAGATTGCATAAAACTACATTAATTTATTAGAGAGTTTACTGATATTTATAAGGTGAGATCAGAGGAAGTTTTAATTTAGAAAAAATGTAGTAAAAATAGGGCTGGATGGTAGAAGGTGGGTATTTTAGGGTCCTAATGTTGCTGTGTTTGAGGGACTTGAGCTCCGGGTGTAAGGCGACTAAAGATCCTCTGACAGTGTCTTTGCTTTGGATTCGACGAACAGCAAAAGACTGCAGGACGCTGGCGTTTGTCCACCGGCAAACAGCTCGTCAAGAGTTCATGTGGATGCATGCGGACAGCCTGTTAGGTTTCGTGTCAGTGGTGGACAAACTTGGATTAAACAGACAGAGGTCTTAAGTGGATACATCCCATTGGTGTGAAATGAGAGAAGAGAGAGAGAGAGAGAGAGAGAGAGAGAGAGATGTTATAGGTCTGCTTTTTTGTTGTTTTTATTTTATCATTTTTTAAATTTTTTTTTTTGGCCGAACTTCAGCGAGATGAAGCCAAATAGAGGAGCGAAGGAGTGCTTACATTGTGGCTGAAGTGTTAGGCACAGCATAATGTAAAATGAGGAATTTGTTTGAATGTTTCTGACAAACATAGTAAGGCAATTTGATCATGGTTTTTACTAATAGCAGTATAGGTTTCCAGTCTGTCCTCTGTAAATTTCAATTTATTCACAATTAAGATTCAAGACAGAAACAATACTCTTTTTTTCTCCATTTTCACGGACCATTTCAAGATTACCTGTGTAAAAACAGCTACAATCAAAAATGAGGCACTTTATAAAAGAGTATATAGATATCTAGGCTATATAGTATTAATCATTATATGTATACTGTATATCTTTTCTTATATACCATTGTAATGTGTCACATTTATATCACAACTGTGTTAACTGTTATGCAAATGAGGAAAAACAAACTACAGTGTGTACTATAGTTTATGTAGTTCTACTTGTATACTATAGCATATACTATAGTATAATATACAGGTATAATATAAAAGCACAGCCGCTCAGAAAGGTGTTCATACTTGGACTTTTTGATTATTTAGTTGTGCTACAAATTGACTCAAATTGCATTTATGTGAGTTGCAATCAAAATACATCTACCATAAAGGAAATTCTTGTGAAGATTTGCATTTAAAACAGCCAAAATATGAATGATCTTTTGTTTCATCTGCGTTTCTTTACCTCACCAAAATTGTACTCAGTGTTTCATTTCACCTTTAGCTTGTGTTTAGCTGTTTTCTTTTCAAAATCACGCTGTTCCCCTTCTCTTGCTCTGTTAGTCAGTTATCACGTTCCTCCAGTCCACCTAAATGAACACATTTACATACATACAATCTAATTACTGCCTTTACTTTGATTATGAGAGTAATTTCATTAAGTTGTTTACATGCGCTGCAGAAGAACGTTTTGTTAATCTGGGCGTTTTTAATGCGATCCTGCATCCAGCATTTACTGAATAAATGAACTGCTATATGCCTCCTACACTATAGGGTACATCCATCATTTCCCTCCTGCCATAAACCACCGTCATGTGGCTGCCGTTGTTTTTCTGTTGCCTCCATGTGATGTTGCCATCGTTTACTGCAGCCTCTTCTCATAGCTCTGAGGCTCGAGGCATAAAGGCTGGATGTGCACAGCAGTTTCTGTAGAAATACTATCCCAAAAAAACCCTCAAATAAATCATTTGCAGCATTACCACAACTGTATCTTAATCACAATATCCCCATAATCACCTTAAGATTAAAGAATCGCCCTGCATGTAAAAGTGGTGACTTGGATTTTGGGATGCAGGTGACCCTAAAGTGTCTGTGCACTTTCTGTTGGCTAATTTAATGCTGGAAAATAGTGAAGAAACTGCAAAAGAGAAGGAGGCTGATGGTTTAAATTTTCCTTCTAACCTCAAACACAGCTCACTGTACATGTGAGTCATGTGTTCTGCACTTTGACTGAGTATTTTGATGGCACTTTCACCAAATACATTAAAATACTACTGAGATGCATTAAAGGGGAAGCATGTAATTTGAATGTATCAGCCATAAGGCATGGCAGGACATGTTTTCTTTGTGCATCAAGTCCGGGGTAGAGACTTTTATAGCACAACTTATGTGAAAATAAAAAAACGTTTTGGAAGGATGAACGGGAAAATGTTTTTCTTTTTTCTCAACCTGAACACAAAGCCTGAGCAGATATACTGCATTATGTTACCTGCAACGTGAAAGCACTGACTACAATTCAAACTCCTATGGATTTCACAAAGATTGTGTAAACTGCGTGGGTTTTTCACACTAAAAATTTCCCATGGTGTGAAAAAACTTAAATGCAACATGGAGGTTACATTTGAATTTCAGTTATAT
>OMLB01011071.1:18748-34761 GCA_900302555.1 Myripristis jacobus | reverse complement strand
AATTTCAGTTATATAACATGACTGCTGTACTTTGTGTAGATCTCAGAAAATAAATACATTTGAAGCCTTTTTGTAGCACAAGAAAACACGGTCAGTCTAAGTATTAAAGCTTTCTGGGCGACTGTATATATTAAAGTAAATATGTATATAGTGACGAGGTGTATGAGTGTGTGAAACTACTGCCAGTCTGATTTGTTTTTGTCTCATTTTGAGTGGAAATGATGCCCGGCCATCATTTAGCCTCTAATATGGATAAAGGATGATATTTGAAAGTTAAAAACATAAAACTTGATTTAATGATGTCAGGTGAAAGGAGCCGCATTAGAAAACAACTTAATAGGTAAATATACCAAATGACACTATCTGGGCCAGTTTTGATGTTTCTTTTGTCATTACGTCTTTATTTGATAAGCTATGCCCACATGAGCAATCAAATCGCTCTTACCATGTTTAGACTGATGCTTAATTCTGGAGAAAATGCAACAAATTTTAAAGTTTGGTCAAGTGAATCTAGAGATGGAAGTTTTTGAAGTGCCTGTACCAATTTAACAAAGCACAAATGCCTGAAAAATAATTTTCAAAAAAATATGGGGACAGAATATGATCAACATGACCAAATTCATGACTGGCCCTCGACTCAAACAATCACATCCTTTATCCTCTATATGAAGTAAACTGATGGTGAAATATCATTCTGATTCAAAACAAGACAAAAAGCAAAACCCTTTCCCTACCCTGTGCATGCAAGTGTGTGTGTATTTGTATGTGTGTGTATGTATGTATGTGTGTGTGTGTGTGTGTGTGTGTGTGTGCGCACGCGCATGTGTCATTGGCTACTTGTTGGTAGGAAAATTCCCTTTTAAATGGCTGGAGAGTTTTTTCCACTTCAACAAACCCTGTTTGATGAAACCTTTGAACTTTTGGCACGTGTTTGGTTGGCAGCAGCCAACACACTGGATGGACATGAGTTATCCATGGGTCTTCGGTGTTTAGGCCCCGGTTTACAGTTCTGGTGTGGAAACAGAGAGGGCTGCCCACCGTTCCCTTGCAGAGTCGGTCGCAGAGTCGCGCTGAGCTCCGGGATGAGGATGGAACTCAACAATCTGGAAAGAAAAGAATGAAAGGCAAACTGGAGGTTAAATCATCATGTTTGTACAGCAAAATTGAAAAAACTACTCACATTCCCAGCAGAGCTGGGCGATATGACCAAAAACTTAAACCTCAATTTTTGTCAAACTTTTTTTTCCATCAATTTAAAACATAAACCTAAATTAATTGATTTAATTGATTTATTGCCCAGCCCTAATTCCCAGTAAACAACATGATTTCAGCAAATTCTGGGCATGAAGTTAAAAGTCAAACAACTAATACTAGATGAACCTTAGAAATTAAGGTAAAATGAGGTCATCATTGCTTCCATTTATTCTGACTGGTGTTGCTATGTACTTTCAGACAGTTGGTGTAAAAAGCATCTGTATCTACATGTTACCTCTCAGCAGATTAAAGAAAGTCTTGCTGCATTGAAGCAACAGTAAAAAGGACAGTTTAGGCATTTATTCCCCACAGCATATTGCTCAGCCAGCACATAACTGTTGTTTAATCTACAGTCCCTGCAGGCTGCTTGGGTAAATATCACATGATGCAAGATAACTCGGAAAAGATTTTCTGATTCCGCGGTGTCTCATGCACACTGTTGAGCATGTCAATATTATGTGTCCCATGTCTTTGCGTCAGTCTGATCACAGGCCGTTATAAATTCCTAGGATTTCCAACAGCCCATTTCTGTGTCTTCTTAATGAGCCATCGAAACAATACGCATCGCTCGGTGTGACTCCAGTTCAGCTGACGGTTATGAATGTCAACATGCAACTATTTTTTTGTGTGGGGTTTGTGGAGAAAACAGCACCTCCCCAAACAGGCACTGATAGTCTGTCTCCAGTCCAGATCAATGGGAGTTCAGTCAAAATGACCCGATAAATCAACCTGAGATTTGAGTACTTGAGTCCACTCACTTGCTCCATCCACTTTTAGTTCCAAATAACTGCTGCCTCAACACTCTGGTTGTGTTTACACTGTGGTGCAAAAAAAAACAACAACAGCCATTTTGTATGGTATCAGTTGAACAGGGCAAAATGTTCAGCAACATTTTTTTTCCAAACCCCACACTACAGAGACTGCAGCAGTCAAGAATGATAAGAAAATCTCAGTGTTCATTCAAATTGCATGCTACCAGAGGGTTTTTGTTGTAGCAGGAAAATGCGGAACTGAAATGTAACAAGCTCATCTGCTTTGGGAGCTCCTGGCAAAGGACGACAAAAACATAATTTTTACATTACATATTAAATTTGACCGTAATCTCTTCTGCCTTTGCAGTCAGATTTAGTATTGTCAGAACTTTCTTTTATCTATCTAAAAACAGCATGAGATCCATTTGGCCATCAGTCAAACAAATCTACACCACAGTACTCAAAATCAAAACAAAGCATTAACCAAACGGCTCTTTTAAAGCTACACTGAGCAATATTACATGCATGTTTTTTTTTTTTTTGCAGTACAATGACCTCTAGCAATGTGAGAGTGAATACTGTGCATCTTCTCTCCACATTACAATTTACAGCCATTCTGTTGTTATTTCCTGATCGGACTGAATCAGCTCCTCCTGCTCTGCCCTCCACCTCACCCCCTCACTGCTGCAACTTCATTCAAAGCCCCTCTGAAACTGCACATTCTGCAGATAAACATATCCAAATTTCAGATCAGTCGTGCGAGCGCTTCTGCACTGTTTTCTATCATTCTGCAGTGACAGAAAATGTCCATTCAAACCAGCTTAGCCTGTTGCTGAAAGTCTGCAGCTTCACCACATTTTGAATTTGGAGGTCAGAGACAAAATAAAAGTAATCCAACAGGAGCCTTATGAAAATGAAATGTATGCCTCTTTTCCTTCTCACAAACACATTTTTCATCCTAACTGTCAGTTTTGTTGCAACCAAGCTGCTGTGAACGTGGAAGATGGACTTATTTGAGCTCTCAAGACCCTCTAGTTGTCAGAAATCGCTTACTGCAGCTTTAAGACGAGCTGTGTTCAGGCCTGTATATTTTAATTTTTGTGATATTGATTCCTGGGGATAAATTCATCTTTTCACCTGGAGCTCGAGCAACGTGCTCAGGGACACTTCAGCAGGACTGACACACACTGATGACAAAATCTGGGACCATCCCTTTACTAAACAGTGTCTTTGACAGCTGAGCAACCAGGAGCCCTCCTCCGTAACTCCAGCAACATCTGTGCAAATGTGCACACTACATGCACAGAAAAAATACTAGGGATTTTCCGATACTGCTTTTTTAATACAGATATTCATCATAACGATTTGAGACTTGACTGGAAAGAAAGATGAAGATGTCCAGCTGTTTGCTATTGAGTTCTTATACTGGAGTAAGTAGATCAAATAGCAGTAATAATTAATTAAAAATATTATCGGATAGCCTAGAAGATTCAAGACCTTGTGTCTCTGTTCCAATTCTGCAATGAATTTGACTCTCATCACTGGGACTGTAAAGCAGAAATGTCGTTGGCTACGTTTACATGCACACCTATACCTTGATCTTTATGCAATCATGAGAACACAGCAATTAAAATGTGGTTCATTATATACACCTTAATCTAATTATGTTACTCTGATTAAGATTAAATTTGAAATAACAATTAAAATGTAATTAAACCAGGTGGAGTAACATGATAGCGGCATTATTGGTGGATTGTTTGGACTTGCAAGCACCATATTAATAAGCCTGCATATTAGAAGTTTTACAAATTGCAGCGATCGTTTGAATTAATAGTTTTTATGGCAAACATCTTAACTTTTATGCAGACTTCATAGCTTGAGCAAAGTCATGTGCTGAGAAGATAACTGCAGCTGATGGCAGGAGGAAAAAGCTGTTTACCTTCAATCAATATTCACAGTATGAAGAATTACATGAAAGAGCAATGTGATGAATATTAACAAAGCCCTCTTTTGATGTGCACGTAAACTGTAGAACTAAATTATTCCCAACTGAAACAAGTAAGGACAACTATTATGATTATACATGTACATGTGGCCATTGAACACGCTAAATGCCTTTACTGCTAATGAGGTAGCTGCTCTGAATGAGCAAGATGCACAAGCTGTTTGTTCCATTTATCAATATGGCCTTCTGGTATGAAAACTCCTATTTATATTTAGAGCCATACTTAGATTTTAACGTCAAGGATACTGCGACTTTCGACTCCACCGTCTCCTATGCACAATTCAATCTTCAGTGTAATTCAGTTAACAACATCAACCACTAAGTGATCTGCATCTGTGCAATGTGAAGGAAACCTCAGAGCTGCCATGTGAAATCCTCCAGCCAATAGCACACCCACACATAAATATAAAAACCTGGCCCATGTTCTGTCCCCTCTACCTCCATTTATGTGAAATGGCTCATTACCAGCAGACAAATCAATTGGCTTTGCTCTCTGAACACCCACTTGTGATAATAAGGGACTCTACAGACAACCCATAGCCTGGAAGCACAATACCAACCACCAACTTGAAGCTAAAGTACACACATCAGTAAAGGATGACAGTGGAGTGAGTGACTAAGATCCAGACAGCAGTTTTATCCACAGACGATGCACATCATATCAACAAAACAATCAGCTTTAGTTTGGTTAATGTCACCAGTGTATTTTTTTTCACTGCCAGTCGTGTTTAATGTTAATGACATGCTTCATAGGCTAAAGAGGAAAACCAGCAAGTTTTGGCTGGCATGCTGGTCAATCAGATTTGTCATGTTTCCCACCACTTAACTACCACCATGCACAATTACCTACTATGGTAAGTTCATCCTGCACCTCCAAAAACCCAGAGTTTTCTGTAGTGTACACTGTCCTGTCCCTGTGGCTTGGCATATGTGAGCCAAACTAAACCATTTCCTGTAACATAAGATCTGAACAGAAAAAAACTACCAAATGAACTGAAATAAATATTGGAAAATATGCTCTTGGCAGATCTGATGACAAAGTGAAACAAAGATCTACCACAGGCTAAATCTGATTAGTAGACTTGAGGAAATAACACAACAGAGTACTAAAGGTTCGTTCCACAAGTAAGAGACAGATTGCTGCCATTGAATCATTTAGCCATAATGAAGACAGGGTCTTGCCCCTAATGTATATATAATCTTTAGTAAAGTGTAGTTCATGTTTACTGTCTGAAATATAGTTTTAAAAATGTACATCAGAAATTATGGATACATATTGTAGATTCAATTACAATTGTGCCATAATACTGATGTAAGTAATATGATAAGTAATATTTACACAAAACTGTATTAATTTATGTGTGTGTTCAAAGTAAACTGTTCTGTTTCCCTACACTAATCACTGTGTCTTTGGACGTGGGCCCACAGCTGACACCAATAACCTGACTGTCCACAAGAAGAATAAAAGAAGGTGTTGCCAAAAACAGTGCATCTTTGTGTTAGGTGGCTAAAATTTTCAAAGCACCAGGCTTTACAAACTTATTAGAATTCACTCAAAATATACATCAGCCACATCATGATCAACAGGAATTTTTACTTAAATGGCGAACACACTATATCTTCAGTAGATTATTTAAGATAAGATGGGTTTATAGTCTCAGCAGTCCTTACCTTGACCATCTTTTCTACTGTTCTGTTGTGCTCTCAGTTCTTCTGACTTGTAGAAATCAATACTGGCATAGGTGTTGATACTGGAGCCAGCAGTGCTACCCAAACCAGCTCCTCCGATGTTGTAGGTGGCAGAGGTACGCTCCACTCCAACTTGAGGACTCTCCTTAATAGCCAAGTCAAGGTCAATATAGTTAAGGCCTTGTTCGGCAGATGAGGTGGAGGCTTGGGGTGGAGGTGTGGCAGACACAGCCGCCTGTCCATTCTCCCACAGTGAGCAGTCCAACCCATGTCGATGGCTCGCTGCCTGGCTGCCCTCTGGGAAGAGGGAGGTAGAAGAAGATTGGTGGCGTGGTAGAGAGGGGGGTGAATTAAATGTCTCTGAACGGTGGCTACGCCGTCCCTGTGGGTCACCTCGGACCAGTCTACTGCTCCGTTCAGGTGATGAGAAGGACTTGGCTGGTGAAAAGCCTAAGACTGGTTCTTGCTCCATGGATGATGGTTGGCCCGAATGGATGGAAGGTCTTGCTGAGATGCTGGAGCACTGAGGAGTGGGCTCTGAACCTTTGTTGAAGGCCATGTCTGTGTTGTCTGTAAATGGTGTAGGGATGTCTGCTGGCACTGCTGCCACTGTTGCTTTTGTTCTGTACCCTGTGTTTCCCTCTGCTGCCAGAGGAGAGGCCCTACTGTGTTCATCTCGGGCCTTGGGGGCAACAGCTGGTGGGCCCTGTGGGGTACTGAATGTGGATCTAACTAGAGTCAGGGGGGTTGAGGACTTCCCTAAATCCATGCTGACATATTCTGCAGAGGTGGACAACGGTGCAGAGAAGCTACGGGGAAGGTTAGTGGTGCTGTCATGGCAGTGGACCGGTTGGTGCAGGGGTCTCAGAGTTCCGTGGATCACAGACTGTCTGTGTTCTGACCCCAACCGTCTTCCTCGGCCATACTCGCCGTCTTCCTTGAACACGATACTGACATACTCACCGACGTTCTGAGATACTGAAGGCAGTGGATTCTCCTTCACCCTGGGCAAGGTGTTTGCCTTCGAGATGTCTGCAGATACACTGAGTGGCCGACCCCTCCTTTGTTGCTTTGGGCTCTTACTACTTGATCCACGTTTTTGCTGGTGACGCCCATCTTTTGTACACGTTCCCCCACTCCTGTATTCTGCTCCAGTTCTTAATAAACTTAACCCTCTCCCTGCTGATATCGACTTGTCCTCAAGGCTTTCACTGCTGGCTGAGCTGGAGGAGAAAGAGGAAGAAGACAAGGAGAGTTGACAGCCCCCTGCAGAGCCCACTGTGATTTTGTTTCTCTTGCTGTATCCCACTCCCCCTCCCCTTCCAGCGCTATCATGGCCACTGCTATCCTTTTTTCCTTTCCCTTGGTTTAAGTCCTCCTCAAAGCGAGTATAGAGAGTGTGTTGATAAGCTCTTGGCAAGGAGAAGTAGGAATTGAACATTTTTGGTTGCAGCTGGTGCTGCTCAGGGTGGGAGGGAGGTGTGCTGCAGGCAGAGCGGCTGCTGACAGGTGAGATGTTCATGTAGTCACTCGCAGCCCGGCTCTCCATACTGGCCCTGCTATCCCACATGCCCAGGCCGTGTAGGTCTGTGGAGCTGCTGCTATTGGGAGACATGACCATGTAGCCCTCTGAGCTAGGCTGGCAGATGGGCTGAGGGGGTGACACACTGTTGTTGGGGGTCATGGCCATGTACTCATCATCAGCTCCAGGTTTAGCACTGGCATCAGACATACCTACCGAGAGAGAAAGCGAAACAGGAGGAGAGGTCACCCCAGGCAGCATTGACATATAGCCACTATCCACAGTACCCCCTGTGTCCACCTCTGTCCGGCCTTTTTCAGTTCTCTTCCTAGTGTCCCCTACTACATCAAGCTGCCCACCTCCCGCTGCCAGACCCCCTGAGCCATGATGCAAATCAGCTGTCTCTCTGTTAGCACTCCGGGACATGATGGCGTATTCTTCATCATCTTCATCATCTTCTTCTTTTCTACGCGGGGTAAGTCGTTCATTCCCTGCCAATGGTAAGGAAGCCCTCTTGCTCAGTAGTCTGCGTTCTGCCTCACATTCCCTACTGGAGGAGCGCCGCAGCATCCGTCGGCCTTTGGAGCGCTGATGGGAACCAAGCAGACCCTCTCGCTGTCCCATGACTATATAGCTGGAGGATCCCTCTCCATGTGCATGATGTCCACTCACACCATGGGATGCACCAGAGAGACTGGGGACAAGCAGAGAGTGTTCCCCTGGACTGGAGCCATACTCATCTGAGGAGCCGTAGTCGCTGGGTGAACCCGAGACGGAAACTCTCTGAGGAACACGGGTGTAGGAGCAGACTGTCATGCCCCCCACAGCTGCCCCCACTAACCCACACTCTGAGCCATGACCAGAGCTGGAGGACAGGCTTGGAGCTGGAGAGGGAGCAGGGTTAGGTGTGTAACGTGCAAGGCTGAGAGTAATCTTAGCAGGGGTAGGGGCCCTGGTGGGCTTGGGCCTCAGTGTGGGGGTAGTGGAGCAGGAACCGTTAAGGCTTGGGCTGGAGCTGGCCCACGTCCCTTTGGCACTTGCTCCGCTCTCCTCTGACCTGGCACCAATGCTGGCAGTTCGCGCCCTTGGGAACCCATGGCGGGACGTAGGTGAAGTGCTGGTGCTGTTGCCTCCTGTTCCAGGGGTCTCAGTACGAGCTCGTCTGGAGAAGCCCACCTGGCTCGGTGGCAGATTTGGGTGATGACGACGACTCGGGACACTGATGGGATTGGAGGCAGTGCCACCGCCACATGAGGTCCCCACAGATTGGGATTTACTGCGCTGACAAAACTCCTCACTCAGGGCCTTCATGGCCTCTAACAGGGTCTCGTGCATGTTCTGCGCCACCACAGAGTCATCCACCTGCATCCAGAACTCCCCGGGGCCTGTAATTGCTGAGCGACCCACCTCAATGAAGAAAAAATTCTCTGAATGGCCACACCTGCGCACGTTCATCAGCTGCAGCACAACAGCAGCCACGTCAGAGTTGAGTTTGACAAAGTTGACTGTCTTGTCAGTTAGGCACAGCCGGTAGATGCCCACCAAGTTCCTGGCATGTCCAAGACCCTTAGGCCAAACCTTCACCTGCCATACTTCCTTGAAGGTTGGAACAGGAGAGGGAGAACTACACTCTCCGCTGCTACCACAGTCATCAGGAGTTTTGCCTAGAAAAAACAAGAATAAATAGAATTAATAAAAACATCTTAAGCACTGAATGAATAAAAAATATCAACATATTTTAGAAAATAGCCTAATGATGAGCATAAGCATTAGACAGAGGGGATTCAACCTGTTGAACCATAGATAAATGTCAAACTGACCAAAAATCATATAAATAATAATAATAATAATAATAATAATAATGAATTCTTTATTTCAGACACATAGTCCATATGATATTATTACACAGCAGTCAGGCGGTCATCAATCAGTGTAGATGTTACTATCAAATATTTTTCTTTTCTATCACTATCATTAAAAAATGTAAGCATAATACTGTCTGCTGTGTCTGCCAATATTAGTAGCTGTGCTGTAGCGTATACCTCACCATGACTTTTTTTTTTTTTTTTTTTTTTTTTTGGAGCTTGAGCTTTATCATTAACTAGAAGACTTGGAAACCAAGGTATGCAACACAACACAATACAGTGACTCTACTGGAAATCACATAGCATAGTTGACTATGAAAGCATAACATGTAGATCAGTTCACGGCCAATCACAAAGAAATTCCAACAATATGATTAACTCGGGATACAGTTAGGTAGATGGTTTCACTCTTCCCTTAAGCACAGATATGATGATCTCCACTGACACACACACGTCCACCCCCACCTCCCCATGCAGCATTATTTTTCTCTATGCCTTGGTGTATGTAGTATGTGCTGTCCTGTCTGCAGCTTCACTTTATCCATATTTTAATCTCAAAGGCACTCCACCGTTAAATACATGTTAAATGCATTTTTTTTTAAAAATCCAATAAATAAATAAATAAATATTTCATTTCAATCTAATTCCATGAGAAGTCATCTCGATGACAGAATAAATAGAAATGACTATTACAATGGTAAGTTTCACTCTCCATTTCTATCCCCCCATTTACAGTGGGAGACAGTTATACCGTACAATATGAAACCAGTAACAGTCATTCCTCATGGTGTTCCCTGAGAAAAGGGAAAAAACGGGTCCTTCGCCTAATATATGACTATTTAAGGGTCTGTGACATTAAAACATTTGAGCTGGTCAAGCCCATCATTCGCAGTTGACTGAAATGCAAAGGATGGCAGGGTGGGTGGGTGATGGTGATGTTCAGCTCCAGCATAACGATAACAACGTAACCACGAGGGTAACCAACAGAAACACATTTTCCAATGAGAGCGCACTGACGATGCCATCTCCTCCCTACCAGCAGCACCATATAACAGAAATGTAGGTTAGGCGAACGACAGGCAGAGCGCTGTGCAGAAAAACAAAAACACAGGCTCCAGCGGAGTGGACCGGGATAGGCTACTACTATATGATGCACCTCCTCAATGGTTGCTATATGCCCATTGCGCCATGCAAAAAATACACCTTAATAACAAATGGGCTGCATTTCAGCCGAAACAGCCGTGCTGAAAAAAATACTGGACGTAGTCTCTACTCACTGCATCAAAGAAAACAATTCCATCAGAAAACATATTATTGTATATAAGCATATTATGATAGTCCAGCAATGCTTATTGAGATTGTGCTGCACAAACACTGCACATGCCGCCCATAGCGTGCTGGTCTAGCCCTTTCAGTCGGATCCACCTGCCTCTCAGTTCAAAAAACACATAGTCCAAATTGCATTCAGGTCTAATTTATTAAAAATTAACCAGATCAAATGGGCCTGTGGCCAACACTATTCCAATAATTCACGCCTGGAAAATGTAATAGGTAGTGGCGAATGGCCGAACCAATGTAGCCTATCGAAAACAAATAGAACAGGATAGGCCTGGTTCAGAAACAGGGAATAGAAATCACATCAGTCTTTTCATATCTTACAGTTGCACTGAAGGTCCAACATTGCCTGGTACCATTCATTCTGGACCTCCTCGCTGTCTGCAGCAATGGCAAAGCTCTCGCTGCGGGTATAAAGGACTATCATGTGCTTGTTTTTGGAATCCGCCCGCTTGTTGATGTTGAAGCAAGTCTCCAGGTTCACGGCTTTTTTGGGGACAGGTGATTTACTGCGGAATTTCTTCTCGTTCTCGTAATACTCAAGTCGAGCTGGACCATGCTCCGAGGCCGCCCTTAACACGAAGAATCGCCGGTGCATAGATTTATGCTTGCGGAGATAGCCGCTTTTCTGCACATCTTCATAAGTCTGCTGCTCCACTGCTTGGTTCTCCATGGCCAAGGCAGGATTGCTGTTGTTATTATTATAATTATCAGGCCAGTAATGTCTGGGTTAAAAAAAAAATCTCAGTCCATGTGTCGGCTTATTAATCCATTATAGCTACATTCTTCGTCCTCCCCATGTCCACATTGAAGTGTGGGTTATCCAGCATGTGTGCCAGTGCTCAGGATGGGAAAATCAGCCAAACCATGTTTTCTATCTGGCATCATACTGCGAACACAACAGCTGCAAGGGAATCTGCACACAGCCGTGCACGGCGTCCACCGATGCTCGTCTTGTAGCCCAACCCTATCCTGCCCTATCAAGTCCAACCACGGTGCAGTTGAGCTGCTTGAGGACGTCTCCTCCACCTGTCTGAGGTTGCCTACGGTCTATTCCCACCAGGGTCAAGTCAGCCAGAATACAAAATAGAACTTCCGGTCTCACTTTTCAAAATAAAACATGAACCCCCTACTTTTTCCTGCAGTTCATCCATTTCAGATCACAGTGTTACAGACCAAGCAGAGCAACCGGGACATCCTTATCCCCAACAGCCTCCACCTGTCCCACCTGAGGGACCCCAGGGTGTCCCCTGGCATGTAGTCTGTCCAACCAGTCCAAGGTGTGTCCCAGGGTCAAGCCAATTCAACATAGCCCGGAATCACAAAGTAGCCTATGTCTCAGTGGCTGTACATACAACAAAACAATAATGAGCAACATTAGTAAAATATTAAACTGTACAAAAGTGAGAGATTACATATAAGCAATAAAAACAAAAATTGAGGGAGGAGGTGTGGGATCTTTACCAGGAGATCCTGCACCACCTTAACTGGCTGCTGTCAGTACAGAGGAACAGCCACTTGAAGTCATCCTGAATCACTAACCTGCTCACTCTGTCAGGTAGAGTGAGGCCAGCCACCCTGCAGGGAGACTTAATTTCAAACCCTTGTATGCGCAGGTGATGATTGAAACAAAGACTGGCTGGCTGGCTGGTGCAATACTTGCATTGCTGCCACACCTAACCAGCAGTTAGTCTCAGCATTTTATTTACCATCAGTCTGACCCTCAGGCATCATAACTCCTCCATTCGGGCAGGCTGCCCTGGTCCATGTAATAATCTTCCCAATTACACTCCTTGAAGTCCAGTGTGCTGCAGGTGTTTGCTCCCTCCTGGTTACATGTCAGGCATACAGACCAGCTGTGACACATTAACTATCAGGAACAAACCAAAACCTGCAGGACACTGGACCTGGAGCAGTGAAACTGAGCCGGTCTATATGCATCATCAAACAGTGCAAGCAGATTAGTGTCTATTCTCACCTATAATTTAACTGCATAATTTCACCAGTATTTTGTAATATTACGCTTCCGGTTTTATCTGTGCTTGCTATGGCTGACTTGACGCGCTTCTGCTCCCAGACTCGCACCTCCAAGCCGGTGACAGTCAAATGTCAGGGGGCTTCAAGACTGACAAAGTACGCAGAAGAACACGGTGTTCAGCCTGTGGATCCGCTCCTCAGGATTTAGACGAGGGGATCATCTTATATTGATCATTGAATATGATTTTATTTCATTTTCCGACATGTGAGAGGAGCAAAACAAGAAGTCTTTCAGAACAGAAAATGCCATTGAGAGGTCTGTATCATTTTTTGCTCACTTGCATCCTGGCATGATGGGATGAAAATAATAACAATAATAATGGCTTTTACATGACGAATGTAACCACAGCCAAGTTGTAAGCATACCTAGAACAGAAACATGTCATAAGGAAAAATTGGAAAATGCTATTGCTCATGAAAACATGTAATCAAGCTAGACCAGTGCAGTATCATTGCTGGTGTCATTTTAAAGTGTCTTAGTCCAGTAAAGGTGTATATTTAGCCCACCTTTTGCTTACAGATTTTATTATAGTTTCACAGAGTTCAAATGAATGATTTAGGGCGCCAGTGCCTCAGCAGTAAAACTGTCCATGTTAAAGTGTCTCAATAACCATGACCTAAAGCCAAGAACTGCAGGCTACAGAATGGTTGGAGAGCAAGAAACAGCTATCCTTTTTTTTTCTTTTCTTTTTTTTTTAATTCAAGGCACAATAAAATACACAAGCAGGCCATTAACCCCCCAAACCAGCACTGGATAAAGTGGACTGTGGCTTTCCTCAGAGCCCAAATATTGGTGGCTGACCAAAAAAAAAAATTACCAAAGTAAACATCATGACTTGTGTAAATAAAATAATAATAGTAATCAGTAATCAGATGTTTGGAGCTGTCTGTTGTAAGTGTTGAATTTTGTGGTTTTTGACACTCATTTGACACTCAAGACAGTCCCAATGTTCAATAAGATTCCATTTAAAACATTAGATTGTCTGCTTTAAGTTTTGCATTTGGGTTTTTGGACTTTGTCACACATAAGCTCAATGATGTCATTGACAGTAAACATTATGCACCATTAGTGTAGCAAGCATTGCTCGGTGTAAGTTAGTAATGTTATACAGCTGTTAAATTACAGCAGCGAGCTATATTTGGAGATTTAGATTTTGGCCTGCATTATTATATTTGCAGGTAGGTGTAACAATCAGAAACAGCTGTGTGTGTTTGCTATTTCTATTGTTTGCTAAGATTCTCACATGCAGCTGACAAGTGATTAGTGCTAAGCTAATTTCCAATTTCTACTTTTTCTTTCCAAACAAGTATTGCATTTGAGTTTTTTTTTTGTGACCAAACAAGAACAATATTGCTTAAAAAAAAACATTATATCAAGGTTAGATCATATTGCCAGTTTGCCTGTTTAACTTGAAATGAGATTTAACTTGAGACATGAAGCAAACTTTCCAAATAGCAAGCAGCTATTGATGAGCAACTTGTGAGACTCCGATTGAATTATGTGTCAGTGTTAGGAACACAAGACAGCCCGGTGGCTCCCCTGGTGGAGCTCATACCACGAGTCAAACTTAGTTCTTACCACAGCAGCCCAGGTACGATCCGTGCCCTTTACTCCCCTGCTTTTACTGCCTCTTACTGTTGCTATCAAATAACACAGGAAAGCCATAAGAAAAGCAACATGAACAGTGTGCTGAAAGTGTGTACCTTCGAGAGCTGACATTGTCCTCAGTGCACTGATGTCACTCACTGCTATTCCTGGCAGCAGCGCTGACATGTTCTCTATGGTCTGATTGAGAAAACAGCCCAAGTGACAATAAAACCAATGACATTCCTAACAAATTCACCTTTAACAAACACTGTCATAACTAATTCACTCACTGTTAACCACAGACCATAGACCTAATGTACGTTGCCATCCCAGTCAGACTTTCCAGATCACAGTATGAGAACTTTCTACAACAACTAAATTAGATTGTCAGCCTTATTTTGTAAATTTTAATGGGACCGTATAACTTATACTTTTTTTTGTCATCTGTGTAAACCATAAAGCTTGTTAATATAACTTCAAGGTCATAGCTGTTGTGGGACTTGGTGTTGGGCTGGCATTTGGATCTCCTCTTCATAGACAGAAATTGTGTTTCAGATGTAGGCCATATCATGTTGCCAAGGAAACAAATGATGTTGCCAGGCACCAGAAAAAAAGTTTTAACTTTGCAAAGCATGTGTGCTGACATTGAAAACGCATAAACCAAACCAACTTCATGGGAAAGCCCTACCCATTCTACAGCACTGTTGTGAAAACCTTGAAATTTGCAGTGAAAAATTGCATCAGATTAGATAAAGGTAATTAACTAATACTTATGGACCTTTTGACACTTTTTTGGCGTACTTGCTTTTGAATGTTAATTTAGGGTAATGGGTCGTCATGGCACAGTTTTTGGAAAACACATCACAAGCCATCAGTAGGTTCAGGTTGTAAGACAAATGTAGACATAGCCCTCACTAAAACCAAAATTTATTTATAGAGACACACAAAGAGATCACTCTCAAAATGAACATTATCGTCAGTTTAATTTGAATCAAATCTATCTATTTGGCAAAGAGATTAAAAATCTAGAGAAAGCAGTTCCTACGTACAATATAATAAATCCTTTTGTTCTCTGGAGAGACCCATCAGAAACAGACTCAGAGAGCTTCCCCTGTGCTGCTGATCTTGATCCAGGATCCTGTGTTCCCCTCTTTATCGGGGGTTTATATTAGAAGTAGGCAGAGTGCTCCTGAGCAAAATTGGCTGCAGCCTAACTTTTGAGCAATATCTCTTGTCAGAGGCAAATTACATCCTGACATTGCCTACCTATTGTTGCTGCAATATTAGTGCTGCGGCTAGCAATCAGTTAGCCAGCAGAAAGTGAGCGAGCAATGTGGCTGCTTGCTTTTTGAATGCACTGCGATGGATTTAAAAATCAGACACAGCCAGACATTTTCCCCTGGAAGATATTTAGCGATATACACTAAAAGGCTCAATCTGCCGAAGCACATTATAGGAGATGATCATTTCAGTCAGTTGACTCAGACATGGTATTGTACATGTCAGCGCAGATATACTCTATGTCATGAGAATTATCTCTTCCCATTGCGATCCTATTAAGACTCTGTTGACCATATGTATTCAACCATGCATGCAGCACATTTTGGTAATAGGGTTGCATATCAGCGGAACCATAGTCAAGCAATGCATGTTGGTCAGGGATGGTTGTACTTCAGCCCTAGGTCTACATTTTGGTAGAAAATAACATCACATAATGGTGAAAACCAATACACAGGTCATTAAAAAAACAATCATAACATCAGGAGGGAGAGAAACATAGATATATATTACAAGTTAATGTTTTAAAGTACAATACCATTGTTTTTGACATGTGGGTCTCATGTTATTTTTCTTTATTTTCTTTTTTTCTTTTGGCCCCAAGTTAGTTTCCTGTTTGCTGATAATAGAGTAAATTCAGGCTATGTCCATTTTGGAGTGCTTTTTTTTTTAATTTTTTTTTTTTTTT
>OMLB01011067.1:43612-58621 GCA_900302555.1 Myripristis jacobus | reverse complement strand
GCCAAAAAAACCCCCCCCCCCCCAAAAAAAACAAAAAAAAAAGGACAAAAACTGAATCGCATTAACTTGTTGTGACGATATTTCCATATTAACTTTCATGAATCAATTTCCTGCCACCCTGAGGATTTTTAAATACAGTATGTGTAAAGACAAAATACAAAATATACCTTTTTTGTCATCAAATGTGCACACTCTAAAAAGCTGATGCTTGCATTTTCAGAGTGGCAGTAAAGCACTGTCTGCCCATATTCAGATGCTGGCAAAACAGCATTAATGTACAATTAAGCTTGTAAGCGGTGCATGAGTCCCGATGCCCTTCAACAAAGTTTCTTCCATAGCTCAGTGGGACTCTGAACAGTCCTTTAAAAAGAAATGTGCTACTCAGATGACTGTTTCAGTGAAGTGACAACACAAAGACTGGTTTAGCAGAAAACGCAAACTTCTTACAGATAAGCAAAGCTGCTGTGCACTCTTGGTTGACCTCTCCTACCTGACACAGTTTTGTCATTCATTCAAAATGACCAAATATGGAAAACAAAAACAAAGGTATCAACAGTAATTTCTCTTTAAAACATTTACAAAATTTACAAAAGTAAATCACAAATCTTGTAAAAATTCAGCCATCTGCTGATTATGTAAGGCAAAAAAAGAAAAAAAAAATCATATATTAAAATCAACTGTTCAGTATTACATTCAAACACCTGTCTAAGGATCTCAGACATTTTTGACATGGGTGATCTGATCCTTGTCCTGCCAGGCCCCTTGGATGACCAGGTGGCAGAGAAACAAAACAAGCGAAAAATGTTACACATTCTTAGAAAATGTGGAACACCCTCCTGGGTGTTTAGGCTATATTTACAGTGGCACCAGATATTGAGTCAGCAACAAAATACGAGTGGGGAAAACTAGAATATTTCACGACAAGACAGTTAGGCTGTATCTCATTCGCATGGACATAGCAACAGTAGTTGTTGCTGATGCCACTTGTAAACATTGTTAGGGTGTTTATATTGCACCGGTGTCATTCTGTACCTGCACTGGCTCTACTACAGTTATGGTATGGTATAGCATCAGCACTTTTGGATGCTGAGCAGGGTGCTGCTGTTTGTTTGGGAGTGTGGCATGCAAAAATAATCACGTCAACATGTCAGCACTCCCTTTGAAAGTGGGCCACTATTAAAAAGATGTCTGGATGCTTTACCACTTTGGAAATGCCAATACCAAACCTAACTGTGAGGCAAAATGAAATGAAAAACCACACCTTACTGTGCCAATATAGATAGGGCACCTTACACTAATGCAGTGGGTGGGGGTGGGGGGTGTCTCTGGTGTCAACAGAGAACTTCCTATTGGTGATGGAATGGCTGTCCCTGAACTGAGGACAAGACTTTTCAAAACTGGTGAGAAAAGAGATAGCTTAAATATGTATAAAAATACCTATTCACAGTTGACACAAATGTTGTGCATTACTGATATTAATCATCTGGTAACCACAATGAAACTGACATAGATTTTCTATCTATAAGAACAACTTAACATTTATCTTTCTCAGCAAAAGTGAGATGCTTTAAATAATTTTGTTAAGTCAAGGTATACAAAAACTGTCCTCCCTCTAAGCTTCTTTACACAAACAACTAAAGTAAAGACACTGTTTTTACTTTGATTAGAGTCTAAAATTATTTAGTCTCAAAATACTGAAAAAGAAAAAAATGTGATTTCCATTGAATGGACTTAAATCTGCATGTGGAAAAAGTAACCAATAATCTGTCTGGAGAGCTGGCTATGCTGGGTCAAACTGCCTTCATCGTCTCCAAGATCGGCTCTCGTACTCATCGTCTTCATCATCGTCCTCTTCTTCCTCTTCTTCCTCCTCACCGGGCAAATAAGAGGTGACTTCCTTCTGTTGGAATGAGAGAAAACGTTTCTATTCATGTCGTTATGTCTTCTCTGACAGGAGCATGAAAAATTACCTCGGGACACCAAAAATGATGTCTAAAGTCACAATGACATGCCTTGCTTCATTACTTTGATGTACTTCCTGTTGAAACAGGTTGTTGGGGTGGGGCTTGACACAAAAAGGAATCTTTCAGCGATGTAAACCAATGGATCATCAGATAGAGAGAGAAAGGCAGTTTTATTTGATGGGAGGAGTGACTGTTTAAAAATTTGTTGTTATTGGTGGAAACTTTTGCTCATGCCTACTGACTCTGTATGATGTCCTCACTGAAGATGCACTGTTTTCAAGGGCGTAGAAGTAATTGGATTTTGATATAAAACTACCAAGTCAATTTTTTGGTATTTGCTGTGCATACAAAACAACTATACACAACTATATCTTGTACTGTATACTAATTAATATGCCCTGTCCGTATCAAATAAATAAACAAACAAACACCGGGCAGTTATCAGTTACGAGCATTTTTATGTGAAGCCAGACCCATTGCAACACCCTACTTTGGCCAATCAGAATGAAAATGTTCATCAAACTGAAACTGTAACTTTAAAATTAAATCAGAATGGAACCAGCTGGCACTGAGCCCAAGTCAATATCTGGTGAGGGTGGACTGAATAGCCCCTGATATCCCCTTTAGGCAAGAAACCTTAGGCTGGGTTTCACCAAAGGCACCTTGAACATACCAGTACCGTACGTAGTGTAAACAAACAAAGGAGCATGAAACCTACCAAAACTTCAAGAACCTTTTTTTTTTTTTAAAGTTACATTATGAGGTTTTCAACTGACACGTAATGCAGTTTTACTCAAAGGGGTAAGATGCTCTTAGTACTAAGAGGCCTGGCCTGATTTTCCATGGGGAACTACAGTGAAAAATTTAGAGGCACTGGGAAGAAAATTACAAGTAAAAATTGAAAATAATTGCAGGTTCCAAAAGTTTCCTACTTTGAAGCTAAAGTTGCAAAGTTGAACTACCTTTTCAATTTTCAAACTGGTAAAAGTTTGATGATACTAGATGACAACACAGAATTCAGGACTGCTAAAATGCATGTGTGGTGTGTCATACTGTATTGTCTTCCTCCTTAGCCTCTTCTTCCTCTGGCTCAGCTGTAACAGAGGGTGTCTTGGGCTTATACCAGGATATCTGCAGCACACGGCCTTTGAACTTAGCCCCCTGATTCGCTGCCTAGAAAACAAAATGGGAGAAAAACGTGTTTACAATTCTTACTTAATGTGTGCACTGGTTTCAGAGGAGTACAGAGATGAATAAAGAGAGGCAGAGACAGACTGACAGTCTCTCTGGAGCCATTTGACTTACATTCTCTGCTTCACTTCGTGTCTTAAAGGTCATGACCACACTGGTGGCGTCTTGGTCACGGAGATCCTCGATCTCACCAAATTTCTGCCATAAAAGTAAAAAACAGTAAGTATGAACTGCAATTGAATTGTGCAATAATGCATTCTTAGATGTACATAGTCCCAGCTGTTTGTCATGAAAATGTTGCAACAATGAATAAGCTTGAGCTACCACAACGCCAAAAGAAGAAGATGTAATTTGAGAACTAATGAAATTCATGTGTCCCTGTCACAGTCAAATACCCAGCAAAGCTCCAGCTGCCATTATGAAAACAGACTGATTCAATTGTCATTTCTGGTATAATTCCTGGGTTTTTATTTAAACAGTTAAAAAACAGAACCCAGGTATACATTAGCTAATACCCACTACTGGTCAATTCATTACTGCATATTCAAACCTCTATCAATACCTCTAAAAAAAAAAAAAGAGGATATACACACTGTAATCATTTTGTACCACAATTTTGCTTTTTTGGCATCAGTTATTTCTTTTTCTTTCAAGAGTAGGTTTTAGTTTCCTTTTCAAATGGTGAACTAACAGTATTATTATAAAATATATATACTGTTATGTTCTCACCACAAAGTGCGGCATCAGCTCCTCCTTCTCCTCCTGGGTGACCCCCAGGATGGACAGGGCTCTGGGTCTGTGGTCTACCACCATGCGGTTCAGGGCCCCACCTCGGGACATCATCTCCCGGCTTCGGCCCCTTCCACGGCCCATGTGCATCGCTCCAGGTTCCAGTGCCATCTTCCCTCTGCCCCGACCTCGACCCCCTGGAGGTCGGATCAGACCCAACCGTGTTGCCTGAAAGAGAATACATTGAAAACTTTATTTATTTGGTTTGGTTTGTTATAACACTGCTGATATCCTGCAGCTGATTTTCTGCTGTTATTTTTAATACATGTTCATATGTGCACACGTAAAACCATGAGTAGTGCCACCTGCCAGTGTTGAAAAAATTATTAGACCAGATGTTGCTGAGAAAATATGAACCAGACTGCACAGCCTTGATGTCATGCTGGCGTGATTTTCAAAGAGCAAACAAGAGGAAGATCGTGGTGTGAATGCAAACATGTCAGGAAACTGCAATGGCATCCCTCACTCATCAACTCTCAACTAAGTTTTATCAAATCTTAATTTATACATGATAGCATGTCCATGGGAAAACATGTGAATAACTAAAAAGTAAAAGGAACATCTTTTTTTTTTATTTTTTATTCTTCCTAAAGTTCAGAGCCTCAACACTAGAGGACTGTAGTCATACACACATTACAACAGATGTAAGACTGTTGGATATCAGCACTGACAAGGAGTGGTGCCTACACACTGCAAATCCAATTTACATATTTATTTAAGTGCTAGACAGTGTTAGCATCTTCATCAGAGTCCCTCCTTTGTCACAGACTTGACACTCTCAGCAACTTTCACTCTTGTTCATTCCCTCCATCACCCTCTGCCCTTTACCATTTGTTGTCACGTCACTCCTCCATTTTTAAAGCAACATCCCCTGCACTTCCCAACCACTCCACAACCTCCCTCTGTTCCATTTGTCCCTTCCTCATGTCTCCCGCTAATTGTTATCCTGCGATATTCTTACAAGGGTCAGCAGCTCAAACTTTAATGAGATGGGGCTCTATCAGTGAAGGACCGGGGTCTGATTTGGCTTCGTTAGTGGAGGTTCCTCTGGGCTTGCTTAAGTGGCTGCAGTTTAATGTGCAGAAGGCAGTTTGGTTGGGATGGATGGAGGGACATGCATTTTTAACTACCAGCTAATTTAAGACCCACAGGGAGAGGGGGGTGGGGGCAGGCCACGCAGGGTGTTGCTAACAAAAGCTATGTTCTTGTTGAGGAGGCTAATCTTGTGACACAGCCAGTGATGTCTGTGTGTGTACATGTGCGTGTGTGTGTATGTGTGTGTGTGTTGCTAGGATAGGAAAGGACAGGAGATGTGTGTTAAGCCTGAGCTGACTTGGACTGCGATTTAAACCTGAGTAGAAGTCCCATACCTCACATTGAGGCATATATTTCGCATTTTAGGCATTGACCCATATCAGAAGCAAGCAGGGGTACATTGAAAGGTATGCATGTTTACAATCACACTGGCAATGGTATTTCATTGCTCCACCATTTTAATTTGTTTAAATGGAAACATAATTATGCACACTGTAAAGAGCAAACAGACTGGATTTGGACAAGCCTGTTTGAACCTGTTTGTGATGTATCTATCATCACATGTACAGATACCGTGATGTGAGACAAGATGTCTGGGATTTTGGATATTGTATTGTGATATCATAACATAAATGTTGTCTTTTCCTGGTTTTAAAGGCTGCATTACAACAAAGAGATTGAAGGGGGGAGCTATTCTATTATTTCCCTCTACCTGCTTGGTCATCATATCCACATTACTGATGACTATCAAAAATCTCACCTGTTCATATCTTATGAAAGCACCACCATCAGTCATTTCTACAATATCAGCCCAAGTGCTATGTTTTTATCTCAACTGTGATTTGTAACACAAAAACCAAATATAAACTAAACAACTGTTGTGCAGTAATAATAATAGTAATAACGAGCAAAATGCCATGAAGGTCTTCTGACCAACCCTAATTCTTCCCTGGGGTCAAACAGCATTTGCCAATAATTCTCAGTATTTACTTTAGAACATCACTGAGTATTTGTAAGTCAGTACAGTTGTGTATATTTTTCAACATCTGAGATCTGAGCTGTCCCAAAGGAATAAACCCCACCAATCTTGCTGTCCTGGTGAGTTCGAAAATACATCCAAACTTATGTAACATTAAATAATTGCAAAAACTACGGTCAGAACAAGACTCCTCAATCCTGTTTTACCTCTTATACTTGTTAACACATGGACAGGGAATAGGGAAATGCATTAAACACCTGAAAATTTTGTTTGTATTATCTGTTCAAGTGTGTTCAAGTGCATTTGTCAGTCTCAAGTGTCTCTGTGTTACTAACAGGTTGTTGTTCTCTGTAACACACTCCACTTAGGTAGAGTGAGTGCATGCTTCACCCACCCGCTGTGGTCTCAGCTTTGTTAGATGGGGTTCAACTGATTAAAATATTACTGGAAGGGATATATTTACACACCACCACTGTTTATCTGTCAGTTTGTTTGTGGTGTTTCCTGGTAAAAGCAAATCAAATGTATCTATCAAAGAAATTGCTGATGTCAAGCTGCTCTGGTCACACTAGCTGTCAAGTTGTTTGCATGCATATACACTCCAGTTTGTCTCAAGTGGCCGGTCTGTGTTTGTGAACTGTATGTGTGAGTGTGAGTGAGTCTAAGTCTTACCTCCACCTGTAGCTGTCCCAGTTTTCTCCTGAGGTCAGTTGTGTCCTCTCCAGAGCTCATTTTCTTGTGGAAATCCAGCTCGGCATCCAACAGTTCTTTCTGGGCCTACAGACATACACAAAATGATAAATTACCACTTTGTCACTGTCAGGTAAAACAAAGAAAAGTGTCTCATCTCCAAAATGTGAAGTTTTCATGAGCTAAAAAGAGCACTTTTATTTCAGAGTGACCACAACTTATTTCTGGGTTTAGCTGATGACATTTTGAAAGTTTCATAAGTATTAGTAATAAGTACTAGCAAGGGTAGAGGAATTTTCAAAATTGATGAGAATGATATCATTCTTCAGATGAAGCTAAGACATGAAATCAGTATAACAAAGTCATGCTGCACGCACTGAGGCGACATGAACATAATCAAATATGCCGATATATTTGATGACTATTGGTGCTTTTGTAAGATATTTACACTCAAGAGATTCTTGAGAAACATTTATTAGGAATGTGGATATGATGACAGGGCAGGCAAATAATAGAACAGACAGAACATTTTCCTAAGCTCAGAGAATAGCATTTCTTTCCTGTTGTGTAGCTCTTAAAGAGAGGAAGAGACAGCATACGACATCTAGTCTCATATCACGACATATCAATACAATAACAATATATTGCCCAGCCCCATGCTGTACCTCGTTATGTCCCCTGGCCACACTCGCGTCACTCTTGGTCTTGGGCTGGCTGTTGTTTGGGTTGGCGCTGGAGGCCTGGGAGGGCGGGTTCATCTCATTCCGCAGCTGGGAAATCTTCTCAGTCAGATCCTTCAGGGTCTTCATGATGTTGGCTCTCTCCTCAGGCTTCATCCCCCGATTCTTCTCCAGACGGTTTATCAGTGCCTGGACAAGAAGAGAAGATGAGTAAGAGCAAAATGCATGGAGGACATATGGAAAAAAGGCATAAAGGGGTAGCGATGACATGATTAGAAGACCAGAGGAAAAGCATGCATGAGGAAGGCACAACAGAGAAAATGAAGGATTAGATGAGAAAGACAAGTAGTAAGGAAGAAAATGAAGGAGCAACAGAGGTGAGGACAGTTACTGAAATCAACCATCCCTCTACTAAAAACACATGATAAATTGTGGTTTTGTCCCACACTGTTGAATCAGCAATGCCTTTCTTACCTTCTGACAACCAATCTGTTTCTCCAGCATCTCTTGCTTCTTCTTCCTCATGTCCTGCTGGAGTTTCAATGCCTCCTGGACAACGACAACAACAAAAAATACATGAACAGATAAAATAAAAAACAAATAAAGTTCACAAACACAGACAATGAACAATCCTCTAATCACTACCATTTCCAAAGTACATTCTAACCTCTAACAACATTATAAAGTTATTGTTTGACAACATGCCTGTTTCTTCTTGAGTGCCTCCTGTGCTTCCAGTGCTTTGGCAGTTTTACCCAGGCTCTTGGAGGAGGACTTGAGGGGCGCAGATGTGTAGGGTCCCTTCTGGGTGGTTGTCAAAGAAGATGCAACCTAAATGCCACGTAGAAAGACAGAAGACAATGAGCAACAGAGAGACTTCCGCAAGAGCTGCAAAAGTCAGGCACCAGTCCCAATTTGCAGCTCAAAGATGAAAATCATATCTTAGAAAGCAAGCAAACCTTCTTACAGTTTTATTTTCTTGAGGGACATCTGACACTTTGATATTGTTAATGGTTGATAATAGAGGATAATACATCAAAGGACCAGAAAATTTAGACACTCACAAAGAAAATCAAGTGAAAATCAGATTAAAGACAGTTCAGATAACCTTCAGGGATTCATGCCTTAATCAGACATTAGCTGCATTCTGCTGCAGCAATGACCCCCATTTTTTAAGGATTATTAGGACATTAAATCAAATGCTAAAGATTATTTAGAATATACTGTTTCACCCGGGTCTGGTATCATATGCACACACACAATAAGTATAACTTACAGCGGCAGGGTCTGTGCTTGGGTGCAGGCTGTCCAGCTTGCTTGCAGCTGTGGGCACAGCTGTTCCTGCTAGCCGATGTTTGGGTACAGTCTTGTTCAACACATAGGCTGCTGGATTGTGCTGCTTGATCCCCTAATGATAAAAGAAAAGAGGAAAAACAAATAAACCAAATGAGAGATGCAAGACATAATGAGGATCTGTTCAAACGGCAAATGATTGATATAGTAAAACCAAGCCCATTTCCATTTGTTTTGGTTCTTCATAGTCTCGAATAGAGGTTAGGCTACATCATGTTAACATCGTGAGGGTGAGGGGTTCAGTCCATGCATATTTCGGGGTCACCCGTGCTTTTTGGGGACAGCTACAATGACCGGAAATTCATCTGTAAACGAACCTTATGCAAGCTGCCATGCTGTGGCCCCTGGCTGGGGCCTGGCCCAGGCCCCTGGGTGCCCGAGGTCTGCTCCTGCTGCTGAAGTCCTGTGGGAGTCACACCGGGTTCACGGTGCCAGTAAACCCGGATGAAGCGGTTGTTGAGAACTGCCTCTGTGCTGGATATGGCCCGTCTGGCCTCTTCGTTCGCTGTGTACTGGATCAAAGCTGCTTCGGGGTCCCCGCCAAACACCACCTGGATACAGAGACGACAGTGTATGTGTGTATTTATATGCTATAACTAATGCCGTTCTCTGTAGATACACACTTCAAATTCCAGCCTGGATGGGCCCTGTTAACACTCACCACAGTTTGTCCATTTATCTTTACTATACTGAGCAAAACTCAACACATTTATTATAATCAGATAATAATTTATATATTCCAGCAATTGAATTTTGTGATCTTGATTTGGCTTGGCTTGTCAGTCTTGGCTGACTACAGCGCTGAGAGAGAAATGGAAAACGTAAGACTGAGTGTGAGGTCCTGTTTCGCTTTTTCCTGCACCTACTGTGTCAGTCCTGCATTGCCTCTCGCTAGTAATTGGAGTTGAGTACTCAGAATGGGTGCCAACCAGGCACCAGTTCCTGACTGGTCATGGCTGAAATGCCAGTGAGATCCTGGGCAAACAACACTGCTTTCACTTCTTAAAGCAATATGGAAGTTTGGTAACATGGTCCTGCATGTATTGTTGAGCTCAGTGAGTATATGGTGCCACTCAGATTCAGCAGTAGCAGTACTGTACAACAAAGATCTTTTGTTTTTCGTCACAAAACAACTCTCTAAAACATAGTTCTAACTAAAATATGGAAAAGTTACAAACATGATTCAAAGAGGAGGAAGTGGTGGTCTATTTTTTTTTCCAATGCTGACTGCTGAATTTTCAAAATATAACTGTTTGATCTACTTGAAAAGTAGATCAAGGTTCACTGGATCTTCTTTCCAGGTCCTCTGGATTACAGGATACACTTTCTCTTTTGGTTACCTGGATATTGACAATGGTTCCAAACTTGCTGAAGTGCTCGTTGAGCTTGGTGATGTTGTTGAGCTCACGGGGGATCTTGCGCACTTCCAGCTTGGTGTTTACATAATGATTCCTCTTGGGGAAGCTGGTCTTGTGTTGGTTGTTAAAGCTTGGCCTAAAGCACAGAGAAGGAGACAAAAAAATAAACATCACAATGCTGATAGCTTAGCAGAGCCATTATGTCAAAAGAAAGAGCAATCAACAAGAGCCAGCATCATTCTAATCAACACTTGAAGCAAGATTACTAGCAATACTAGTCAGTGGAAAGGAAACTCAATCTACAGCCATGTGGTTTCATTATGACACCAGGAGGTTTGTGGTCCCTATTATGGCCAAGAGATATTAGAGCATACATTGTTTTTTCTGCTCATAGTTTTATCACACTTGTGATAATGATAATATCTATGCCCCGTTTTTGTCAACTCTCTATGTTTCTGCAATGACTCCATTTGTATTTTTTTGAGACAGTACAATTAAAAACCACCATCTAATCAGTTTCAATAAGTTTGAACCATGGGACTGTGCATGTCTCTGAATCCTTACTTATCCATCCAAGCTTTTTTAGCTGGCAGTCCCTCGGTGGTGCTGGGTCCCATGGTTCTCTTCCTGCTCTCCTGCTCTGTGTTGAACCGGGACAAACTGCTGCCAGAGGTGCTGGTTGCGGTGGCAGGCTCCGTCTGGATCACGATGTTGGCAGCTGGATGACAAACACATGGTCACACACATAAATCATAATAATTCTTCGGGGCAGAAAAAAATTGTGTCTAGATCACAAAGTTGCCCATAAACAAATATTACTTAGATCCTTCCTCTGGACACACATCTAACTGAACGCTGATATGAACTATTAACTGGAAATAAATGTATTCATTCATACTTTTTCATACGTTTTGTGTTGTTATCTTCTCAAGTAAGCATGTATTTACTGACTTCCAAAATAAACACATTTTTTAAAGCCCAGAATTACATTTGACAGCACAATCTCAGGAGGTTAGTGTAAGAAGGCCTGTATTTGCTACCTCTGGAGCCTTGTCCTTCGCCTGAGGTGAGCCCAATGAGGTTGGAGCGCTGGGTCTGGACCCGGGGAATAAACTGTCGGTATGGGTTACGACTTGCTCCAGTCAGGCCTGGGGACTCTGGGTTATAGCCCTCCGGGTCGTAGTTATCTAATGGAAAACAACGAACATACACACACACACACACACCATTAGAAGAAGCAACAGTAACTGAACAACACAAAATGATAAAAACATAAAATCCACAAATTAAAATGAAAATAGAAAACATACAGAAACAATTCTGCATAAACCGAAAAGTGCTTCAGCTGAATGCCTTCACTTTGCAAAACAGTTTGGAATGAGAGCCGATGGGTTTTACTGAGTGACTGAGTTGACTGAATAATGGCAACCTATAGATACTTATTCCAGCATATGTCAATGCAACTCCGTGAAACAAAAAATGAAGAATAAATGCTGAAATAAACATATAATGTGCAAATAAAAACACATATAAAGATATTAAACTTTAAACAGTAATTATGAAAAAAACACCCTCAGAGATGTTGCAGGAAATGGTTGTTACAGGAAATCAAGTCAGCCAAATATCTGATGACCTTAAGACCATGATAAAAAAAAAAAAAGTAGATCGTGCAAAGTAACAGGAAAAAAATAAAGCTTCCTTCATTCCTTGATGCTCAGCTAAAAGAAGAGCTGCTCTCTTGTCAGTCAATCAGAGTCTGACGTTGTGGCTTCAGATTAATTTAGTAAATATCCTTTAAATTAAACTACATTAATTTGCGAAAGATCAGGAAGATAATTATTATCTTGAGTTATTGTAAATAAATCCTGTAAGCTGAATAATATGGGACCTTTAATTACAGTTGTGACTTTTGGCTGTCTTTTGATCTGAGTTGAATAAAGGTCATATGATTAAAATTAAAACCCCTTCTCCATTTCACCTAGGACTTACAATTCTTAGAGAACTGAAATTATTTATGAACAGGATTATGAGGGAAAACACTCCAGACAGTAAGACCTAGCAGGCATGTTGTTCGTCAACTGCTCTCGCCAGCTTTTCTGTGAAGTTGATAAACAGTGCTACCCACTGGTCAAAAGCCATTACTGCAGCCTAACTAAACTGCGAGATCACACACTGTATATTACATTGTCTCACTGACAACAAGCAAAATAAAATCAAACTAAATAAAACAACAGAGAAAACAAGAGGCCACTAAAAATTCCAAAATAAGCAATTTGCCAACTGTTGCTGGCTCTGCTAATGCTGTAAACTTAAAGGGGAACAAAAAACCCTAACCCTACCCCCCAAAAAAACAACAACAACATGTGCATTTTAATTAAACGTGCGCACAAAGTAAAACATGAAGCTCACCAAAAAAAAAAAAAAAAAACCTAAAATAATTCACAATGAAAAGAAAATTGTACGAAAAGCCATATGCCACATTGCCTCTAAATACACAGTCCCGATCTGAATAGGAAAAGCATTGCTGCTTACATTCAGACTGGACATATTGGGGACGAAGAGACACAGATGAGGACGAAGAGGGAGGAGGTGGAGGAGGTGGAGGAGGAGGAGGAGGAAGAGTAGGCGGCAGCCCCACACCAGGCGGTCCGATAGGAGGAGAAGAAGTGATTGCCGACTGGTGGTTGGGGGTGTCGATCCCACTGGTTGCTATCAGTGGGGGTCCTAAGGGAGACACAAGCCGAAGCTAATGCCTCAGGTACATTGCAGATTTGACATTTAGACCTGAACTCAAGAGCCAGGTCTGACCAATTATCTTCATTCATGCCACATTATAATGGTTAAATGATACAGTGGTGGTTGCGGAGGGTGGAAACACCCGTTCAAGGCAAAGCTGGAACTCCAAAATAAAAAGAAGTGTCTAAGAACTGCAATAATCAAAACAGGCAGAGCAACATCTGTGTAATCACAAACTCATCTCTGATGAGGTAGTTTTTAACCACCATCGTTTAAAAATATATGGGACAGAGCGACTTGCTTGTTTATTAAGTATGCTTAAAAATATGACTTGTGGTAACTAATTTTAACTAACTAAGTAAAGAGAAGGACTTCTATGTGCCATTTATGTTTTTTTATGTATTATTTTTTCAGTCATTACATACAAGTCCTCTTTACGATTTAAGATGCACCCCAATTAATTAAAGCAAATCAACAGCTTTATTATCCTTAATTTAAGTTCAAACTGATGTCTCACTAACAAATAAGTGTGAACAGAGGCCAGAGGCAAAAGCACTGCATTTACCGAGCGTCTTTACCGATGAGCATATTACCAACAGTGTAGTCTATATCACGTGTGCATTTTTGTATGTAGTCTTTACAGCAAGATACACTGATAAATATTTGGCAGTGACGTACTTACAACACAACAACTTCTACAAGAAAATCAGTGTAACTGAACACGGGTAAAATAAAACCACCTTTTATCCAAGTGTTTTCTGCACAGTCCTTTACTTGCAATTCCCTTTACAGCTGCAACCAAACTGTACAACAAGGTGTCCAAACTCACACATCTGCAGAGCATAACATGCAGAGTAATGAGTTTAGGATGCACATATACTGTATACTATCCTAAGGATGTCTTGTATTGTCTCTCTGTACTGGCTTCTGTGTCAGACCCTGTTATCCATGTTGTGTGATGATGCTCCTGTGAAACTGTAAGGCTGTGAGTCTCACCAAGACTCATGTCCCCAAGACATGCTTGTACATTTACTGTACAGGAAAGCAGTCTCAAGAATTATCAACATTTTGTCTGATGCTTTTGAATCAGCTATACATTCATAAATCCCCATGAAATGATCTCACATGACCTCTACTTCCTGCAAAACAGTATCTTAAATAGTGACATCATCCTGCACTAGTTGGTGTAAACTAAAATTTCCATCAAATTTTTAAACATCCTCTCTCAACCACCTATCCCTTCAAATAAAACTGTGTTTCTCCCCTAACCTGATATCCTATTTGTTTCATGGGGTCTCTAACATTAAATCTACACTAGAATAAGCAATTTTGATCAGTGTGGTGGGAGCCGGAAACTGTAGTCATGCTTACTTTTCCAAAGATATCAAATATAAGCACAGTGAGAAACTGATGCGGGAATCAGTCAAAGAAGTGTGGTGATAAGATGTGTCCTGTAGTGTAAGCAATTGCTTCGGTTGAGGGCGACAAAACATTTTTGTCCGCTAACCACAGCAGCTGATGATGGACATCAAAAGTCATCAGCAGCTTTCACAAGCCAATTATGGATTTCAAAAACACCCTTTGAAATAGGGCTGAACAATTAATCAAAATATTATCAAAATAACAATATGGCAAAGTGCAATAACCAAATCATAGGAGCTACAATTTTTTGTAAGGAAAAAAAACCCAAAAACAAATGTGTGAAATATGCCATTATAAATGAAGTATTGTGGCGCTAAAGAGATTCCCTGGCCTAATAATTGTATTTTCCCAAAGTAAGAAAACATGTTCGTTTTGTACAGAAATCACATAGGCTTTTGAATCGTTTTTTTAAAGTGATTTTTTGTATCATCATTTTATGATACAAAATCTATTGTATCTATTGTGTGAATGTATTGTAATCACAATATCTGTAAAAATATCACTCAGCTCACTCTGCATATTGACCTTTTGGAGTAGATACACTTGTCAGCCACAGCAAAACAATAACAGCATTTGGCAAGAAGGAAGAGTTAATGCCTTCCTGGGACAAAGTGAAGCATCATGGTATTTGTGTGACCTGTAAAGTGGGGCCTACAGGAACTATTCCTTTTCACATTTAAAAATATAATGCATCCAGCTGCTACATATTACCATTTCTGCATCAGAGGGAAGCCGCTACTTACCAGTCAAGGGGAAGACGCCTGGTGGAGGGGGCTGGCCATAGGGGGGCATCGAGGGCATCCTGAGTGAGG
>OMLB01011067.1:22265-39061 GCA_900302555.1 Myripristis jacobus | reverse complement strand
ATTTTTTTGGCATTTCTGCTGTATTCAACAGTGATAGTAGAGAGAGACTGGAAAGGTAGGGGGGAGAGAAAGAGAGGAATGACATGCAGCACTCAGCCTTGATACGTGGTACACACTTTACCACTGGGGTGCCCCCATTTGACCATCATTTTTGAAGCAGCATAGATATATCTTACATCAACTAGCATAGCCTGCAATCCTTTGTGACCCAAGGACAATTAAGTTACAGTTAAGCCAAATCTGTCACACACCTGTGGTGTATGCATATAAATGTATGTTATTTTAACTTCAGTTTCACTATGAAGAAATAAGTAGTGCAGTCACTGGATATTTACCTGTTTAAACGTTTAACATTTATTTAAGATGCATTCTATCAAATGCACTGGGATGGATTCATGTATTTGATCAACTACAAGTGTTACTATGACCTTTTTTAATTATGTCTTGTGAGTGTCTTTTCCTTTTTTAAATTCAAACAGAAGAAAACTGAGTAATGGACAAACCAGGTGTCAGTAACGGAGCGGCAGTAATGACAGCGGCTGCTAAACGTGGTATCTTAGCAATGCCGTGACGCAAGCTGTCTTAATAGCTTGTCTCAAACCAGAGTCCTTCAGCGGTACCTTGTGTGAAACCACTGCCTGCTTAAGACCCTAGGCAGAAAGGCAACAAGCAGCTGATTTACATCTGGGACACAGTCACTGTGTCTTTGGACAAGAAGAAGAAAGAAAAAAAAAAGAAAAAAATCCCACTGTATGGAACAAATAATGGCTGTGACTGAAGGTATTTGAATAGGTGTCTGATGATACTCCAAGAGATCTATTTTTGATGAAAGCTTTTATCCACAGCACTCTCAAGTACCACGGTTAGTCTCAGTGGAAACTCAACACCTAATGTTTATGCCATGCGCTGCCCAGTTATCTACAGAACCACTTCGGACATGCCTGAGTATGTGACAGGACTAACTGATCACAGACTAACCTTTAATTTACAATGGCCAAACATAGTCAATAAATTCCTCACTCCCTCTTGGGGTTCCTTACCTCCACAGCATCAGGCTTGACAACCAGTTGTTTGACCTCCTCCTTGGGAGCGTCCTTGGAAGGGGGATTCCCCAGGTAGTTCTTAGTTGTCAGACATTCAAATAGTTTATCAACAAACCCTGTTGTCTCTGCAAAAAGGAAAATAATCATATGATTAATAATTATTCTTCACTATAACAAACTTGTTGCATTCTCCCTCAGTGAAGAAATCAACCCTCAGGACTGAAGTGTGCTGACATTTCTCCTAAATCATTCACACTATGCTAATGGTTCTCCACTCCACTCCCCACTAAATATAGCCAAAGCATAATAAATGTAAAATGAATGACAAACACAGAAACAGTAAGGGAGATAAAATAGGGACAAGCAGTTGGTTTTAAAAAGTGCTACAAACAGCAGGCATATGAAGAATAAAACAAACAGGAAAAATATGTCAAATAAATAAAAACAATGCAGGAATGAGGGTAAAATCTCCTATGCCAATACTCCATTTTAACCAGGTATCGGCACTGATAACAATAACAATACTGGTACTGATGCACCCCTTGCCTTAAGCTCTGCTACAGCTCAAAAATGGTGAAAATGTATGGGAATTTAACTGGTGGCCGGTTTGATCAATAACACTCAGTTTTATTCCAACATACAGAGTATGGCTAGAAAAGTAGGCCACGTTTTGACAGACAGATATCTTAGCACCTGGTGAAGTAATCGTTTAGTCACTGAAATAAAACATTACGACTGACAGGGCTTTCAGGTGATGTAGCACACCCTCTAGTGGCCACATGTGAGGACCACAGTTCTTGAGAAACAGTGGTTGTCAATAGTGTAAATGTACAATTCAATCATCCCAACTAATCTGAAAAGACACAATTAACTTCTCAGCCATTTTGAACTGATCACTTCACCACTGATGTATCTCCTTGACTGTTTGTTACAATAATGCCAACTTGCAAGATGGCAAATGAAAGCATCTGATAATCGAACAATCACTGTCTTGTCAACACATTGGATTTGGTAACACATCTGAAGAAGCTGGTGTTAGTTGTGGCCAATAGCTGTAGTTCAGCAACTTCAACATTGGTTGTATTGCTAAATTAGTATTAGTTGGCCAAGTTTAAGGTAACTGAGCTGACTCTTCTCAAGACAGGCCAACAGCTTGCAGTGTTTTAGAGTAGAGATTAAGGTGAAAGACAAGGCAGTTTCCTGTATCACAGTTACCTCAAGCTGGAAGCAAATCTGCCTTATCAGAGTGTTCACATTTTTTATTAATGTTATTGAATGCACCCACATCCATGCCATAAATTATAGCTTACTTTTGTATATAATCAATCACTTGCTAAGATATTTCCATTTTTCTAGCCTGTTTTTTTAAATACAGTATTATGTCTTTATTTGCTGACAGTCAATCCTCTAATGGGTCTCCATGATGCTGCAAGCTGTGGTTTCTAAAAGACAAATGATATAACTGCAAAGCCTGCAAGTGGAATGTATGAATGATTTTTTTTTTTTTCTGTCATGCAATGAAATCTTTGACCCATTCCACACGTAACATATTAACAATAACACATATTAAATTAAACTTCCAGCATTTGACTGTCAAAAAACAAAGTTATGAATGAAGTTAGAAGGTTTATTTTCTCAAGATTGCTTGGAAGAAACACAAACACACACACACACAAGACTGCATCTACATTCCCTCACAATGGCATAAAAGCTTTTCGTGGGAGGCCTACCTTTCTGTAGGAAGACATCGAGTTGATCAGCACAGAGTGCTTTCAGCTCTTTCTCCGGTTTGTCCTTCTTCACAAGAGCCACAACATAGTTGGCTAACGCTGAGGGGTCAGCATCACATCTGCAAATTAAACCACATTTATTATTAATTTCAGCTATGCAGTATTATAGCATCCAATAATTTAATGATCACTATTCAATAAGAACGTACAACAAGACAAGGAATTCAGATTTCCAACCAAATGAAAATGGAAGAGGAGGAGAGGGACAGAGAAAATTCAAATCTATAATTGAATCGGCAGTGAGGTATGAGACCGCTAAACAAGAAGGACTTTATATTATGGGATAAACACCCAACTGAAACTCTGCATACTGACTTCAGCAGAAATATTCTTAGATACTTAATGTGCAAAGGAGGACACCTAAAACTGTTTGCAAAGCAGAGCCGGGCCTATATCCATCATTAAACATTCAGACACAAGCCATCAAGTTTAATAACCTCTTCAAGGCAAGGAGCCCCAACAAATTACATTACTAAGCACACACATGCCAAGAAATACACAGCAAGAGTCCTTTCCTTTCCTTTAGTCAACCAATACTAGGCAAATCATCACTTCAATCTAACAGCCATACAAAGCAATGCACTCAAGGCAATTTCCAACCAAATTGCAACCAAACAAACAGAAAGCTTGAAATATTGGAAAAAATACTATAAACTCTTAAAAGAAAAGAAAGGAAAAGCAAGCAAACAATACACAGTTTCTGTAAGTGTGCAGAAATCTAGGGAACAAACACTAACTAGGTAGAGACGCATCAATCACAACTCAGCCAATGCAAAAGGCAGGCACTGGATAACATGGTTCTTTGAAGGATGACACGGTGTATGATCTAGGTGAAATTAACATTCCTGAATTTGAGTTGCATTTGCTAACTAAGTGTGAAAGATATAAAATGTAATGGGGCATATTTTTGAAAACTTGAGGCTGCAAAAGCATCCAGAAATGGTTTTAATAAGCACCGATGTGAAGGAAAACTCTCAAACATTCACTGGAAGAGAGCAAGGCGCGCTGCATCCTGAAAAAACTTCATGTTGTTGCCAACCATAATATGAGATACAGAGGATGAGTTTTACAGCCACATCTAAATGACAGTGCTCAGTGTGTCTAATGAATTCAACATATCTGCTTTGTAATAGCTGTCACTTCATCGCCAGATGCTGGATTCACTAGTGATTCAATATACCTTGCTTTGACAGCAATACAGTTCTCTTGCCATGACAATGAAGCCATTTCATTTGAATTTGTGTTTTCGAAAGAGAGAGATGGAGAGAGCGAGAAAGAACGAGTGTGTGTAACTATGTGTGTTAACTATGGTAACGCAAAACAATTAAACACATCCTTCCTCCACTACATTCAGTATTTTTGTGCAATTCAATATTAAAAGCCTATATAACGAACAAGAGGAACCGTATAATTTAGGCTATCTGTTGCAGCAAAGGTTAGCTAGCTGGTTACAGAAGTGTGATAAAGTTACGTTAATGTTAGCCGACTAAGTTACGTGTCTAACTACCCTAAAGCCCACAGAGAGACAAACATTATGTAATAACTAACTACACTAGGTGCTAATTTACTCTCGTAAGTTACTGGAAGTCAAGACTGTGCCTGTTTTGCCATTAAGAGCAAGCTAGCGGCCATGGTGGCTAACTCGTGCGGGAATCTGCTAACAGATGCGACTGGCCGCACTGATGTCCAACCCACTGGCTAGCCGCGTTAGCATGCATGCTAAATGTCATTTCAATTCATCACTCACATTGGCTCCAGGAGTTTTGCCAGCCACGACTTCAAGGCTTCCACATTGTCTATAATCATCGTGAGAAAGACTACAACACTGTCTATAAAATGAAAGTGTGTTTTGATAATCCTACTTTCATCGTCTAAAAATTTATAAGCTTTTGGGCCTTCTCTCTCTCTTCACTTGCAGGTCGGACGAAATGATTTACGGCATGACAACATAAGAGGCGTTGTCGCAACACAGGCTTGACGACGGCAGTGGAAATCACATGGGCGCCGGATTCAGTAATCGCCCACTTATCTCATGTAAGCGTCACGACATTTTATTATTTAATCTTAATCTTTAAACTTTAATTAATCACCAAAATATGACTATGTATATCGAGATCAGAGCTGGCTTGAAAGCTATACAAGCGCAATGATCGAAAAGTTCTGTTCACACTACATTTCCCAGAAAACATTGCGGGTGAGCTTGCTGCCGGTGTCATCAGCCAAGCACCGGTGGCGTGGGTCTCCCTTGTCACATTCCGGACTGTTTCTGCTGTTTCTTGTCACTAATTAACAGCACAGTAGCTCGACATTTGAAGCAAAATGACGGTAGGTCGAGACGGCCAACTATATCCAATTTTCCTGCACTTAAGCATGCTTACTGTTGGTCCAGAGATGTTGCACAACGCTGTACCACATTACATTAACTTATTAGCCAAGTTAGCTACCGTGAGCTAACTGTCGAGCCAAGTGCAAAATGGACTTGAGAGAAATCTGACTCAGCTGGACAGGAGGCAGCAGCTGTTTGTCTTTTAAAGCTGGACTACATAGTGACCACAAGTGACTTGCTGTATTTTACGCTTAATAACTATTTTGCTGGGTCATATTTTCAGACAGTGGGCTATTTTCTTAAAGTATATGGTGTGTTTTGGAGTGGTCTGGAGATTCAGGTCACCTGCAGCCATCGCTATAATGAATGGGATTTGGGCTTATATAGCTAATCTCTGCTCGCATTGTTTACCTGTGCAATCTAGGAGCGAAAGGGAACAGCCAAGTTGGACTTTTTGAGGAAGATTGAGCAAGAAATCCAGCAGAAATGGGAGAAGGAGAGGGCTTTTGAATGTAATGCACCAACAACTGTTGGTGAGAGCGCCAAGTAAGTCTTTACTTTTTACGTGTCTATACTTAAAGGAAAAGTCATACCCTTTCCACACTCACGACCTGGGAATATTCAGCATGCTGCTTCAGGTTTATCTCATGTTGGAGGCAACTCACACTGAGCCTTGTGCAAAGAAATGCACCAAGTCACTACCATTCACACCAGAACTGCATATTCAAGTCCACTGCTTTGATGGTCACCTCTTTGTTCTTCATGCAGCTGTGGTATGAACACACAATGTTGTTAAATGTGTCAGAATAGTGAGCTGTGTATTTCTTTTTCTCTTGCAGCAAAAACAAGTACCTTGTCACTTTCCCCTACCCGTACATGAACGGCAGGTTGCACCTTGGCCACACATTCAGCCTGTCAAAGTGTGAAGTAAGTTTGCATTCCAATACAGACAGAGACATGCAATGAGAAACTCACTTTTCCATCGTCAGCCACGGCAGCTATCTCGTAGATGAAAATATTCAGCTGTGTCTGATGATAATTTCTTGCGTGGTGTACAGGTAGAGTTGTTTTCTATTCCATGTGTTGTTGTTGTTCTCATAGAGTCTGTATCTAGTTAATCTAAGTCTGTGTTTAACTTTCTTCTTCTGCAGTTTGCTGTTGGTTACCAGCGTTTGAAAGGGAAGCAATGCCTCTTCCCATTTGGGCTGCACTGCACAGGAATGCCCATCAAGGTGAAAGTCTTACTCAGTCTGTCACAGAACTGCTTTATGTGTAGCTGCATTGCCATGCAGAGATGAGAGATCATTAAAAATTTTCAGGTATGATAATTATAGGTGTTGCCATCACACATAAACTGGTGTGGGTTTTTTTGACGAACTATGATCTATTGTTTATAGCCTTTCAACTCTGCACTGAGCAAACATGATTTGCAAGTTGCAGTAATTACATAGTTGAATAAAGTAAACCGCCACTGGCTTTACGCCAGTGAGGTACAGATCATTACATAATCAGAAGTTTGAACCTGAAACTGTGTTACAAACAGTCACTAATCACTCTCTCTAAAGCTAATTAGTGGGATGGACATCTATAGACAAATACTTCCCCGCTTGACTGGCACTAGTGATTCCCAGTCCCTCCGTACATCTTTTCCCGTTTCAGCATCCATAAATGTAATTATTCTTCCACCAGGCCTGTGCAGACAAGCTGAAGAGAGAGATGGAGCTGTATGGAAACCCTCCACAGTTCCCAGACGAGGAAGAAGAGGAGGAGGAGAAGCCAAAGGCCTCTGATGAAATCATCATCAAGGACAAAGCCAAGGGCAAGAAGGTCAGGGAGAGATATTAGTTGAATGCTGTGTGCACCAGCCAGTATGAAATAGTAGGGGCTTAAATGTTTTATGTTCAATTATAGTTTGCTTAGGCACCAAATGGATGACATTTGCCACACAAGAAAGCAAAATGCCTGCTATGTGACTGTATTTTAATTTTGTACCCACTTTTTTGGATGAACAACTTACGTGACAATGTCTGAATCGTATGAGATCTGGTAAACCCTGCAAATGCAAACAATTACTTATATAGATGTTATTTGATTGAAGTCTAGTGTGCATGTTTTCTGTAATGTGAGTGTATGTTTTGTGAGTGGTCCCGCTGCACATGCCTTATAAGTCACCATTTGTGTGGGTATTTTCATTTGTAATATTACTTTCTTTTTTCCCCCTTGATAGAGTAAAGCAGCAGCTAAATCTGGAGCCTCCAAGTTCCAGTGGGACATTATGAAGTCTCTGGGTCTGAGTGACCGGGACATTGTCAGGTTTGCCAATGCTGAACACTGGCTGGAGTACTTTCCTCCCCTAGCTGTCAAAGACCTCAAACAGATGGGTGTCAAGGTAAATAATTACAGCAATCCAGCTGCAACTTTCCTTTGTTTTGTTTCTGTGCTCTTGCCTCTACAACCTGACATGGAATCACAGATGACAAGTGAATGCACCATGCTTTTGTCTGCAGATACAGATACCTATTTTGTATTTTTTTCTTATAAGCATGAATTTAATATTTAATTGGTTATTCTGCAGAGCTGATAGGCATACTTTAAAGAAATTGTAATCATTGTATGTTTACTTGATAGCCCCAGAGATATTCCCACTGTGTCTTTTTCATTCAACGCCATCTTACTATGGATTGTTGACACAATGCATAGTTAGGTCATATTTTTTGTAATGGTAAATTATGTCTTTTCCCACTCACCTAAGCTCTCGTGTCATAAATATCACCTCACAGGTGGACTGGAGGCGTTCATTCATCACCACAGATGTGAACCCCTTCTATGACTCCTTCGTTAGGTGGCAGTTCATCACACTGAAGGAGAGGAAGAAGATCAACTTTGGCAAAAGGTAAGATGGTAGAAGGGTTTGTGTATAAGTGGTTAACTGGTTTTAGAGCATTGGCCTTTCACTTGTTAGGGGAAGCTGACTTACGAGCTGCACAGGGAGTCACACCAAAATTTACTGGTTCTGCAAAAGTAGGAATTAGTGTAAAAAAAGTGTAAATTTTAATGTAGGCATGGGAACATGTCTGCCCATAAAGTTTTTCTATCAATTTCAGACAAATCAGTTTGATGTTAGGGATTTTTGTTTTCCGTCAGTTAGAATAGGTCTGGGTGATCAAGTGAATTGACTGCAAAAGAAACGTACAGACTCTCAAACGTGGCTCACTAAGTTAGAGCAAACCACATTTTGTTGAGCTTGGCTTAACAACAGACTAATGACTCTAGATTATTTTCATAGGATTTTTTGGTTTTTCCGTTGAATTGGACAGTTGCTGTAAAGAGACCTGAAAGACATGATGTTGTATGAGGCTGCAACAATGAGAACTTTTATTGGACACACTCTTCTGGTTCAGCCACCAGGACCGGTCATGCAGTGGAGGGCTGAGTGTATGCAGGTTTTCATTCAAACCAAAGACTACGACTGATTTCACTGATTAGTTCTTCTCCTCTGATTGGTGTGCTGTGTGGTGTCAAATCCCTGGTATAGATTCTTAATCCTGGTACTAAAGCACAAAAGTCTTGCTGGTTTTCTATTTTGACGGTTAATTGATTTCACTCACTCAGTGTCTGAGGTCTCATAGAGCCCCTCATTATACCTGGCTAGTGCAACTTACTGTCAGGTGGAGTAGAAAACAGCAGGGCTCTGGCCCCTGAGGACCTGGATTGAGAAACCACTGCTGTGAAGAGTTTGTAGTACACTGTGACTCTCACTGACTCCCTCGCAGGTACACCATCTACTCCCCCAAGGATGGACAGCCTTGCATGGACCATGACAGACAGACAGGAGAGGTATTGTTGCCTGGCTAATTGCATGACTGTATAAAATCAATATAAGCCTTAATTATTATGTATGATTAATTGTGCAATCCTGCTGCAAATATGAATGCTTTTTATGGTTCTGTTCTTACAGTTTTGCCACCTGGAAACCCATTTTAAAAACTGTCAGACACTATATATGCAGCACAATAACAGCCTAATTACATTGCTCATCAAAAATGGGATCAATAGTGATTTTTATGTGACTTTGTGCCAGTCCTGGCTTGTTGACTGCATAAGAACACAGGCAGTGCCAATTATTTTTTCTACAGAAGCTAGACCAAAATCATGAATCTTTAATCGCGACAACAGAAAAACCAAAATCCCTGAAAGCCTGACTCATATTTTGAATTGAGATGATTTGAGAGTGGAACTGAGTTTCCCTTCCAACTAACACATCCTTGTCTTCTCATGTACAGGGAGTTGGACCACAAGAATACACTCTCATCAAGATGAAGATTGTTGAACCCTACCCAGCAAAACTCAAGTCCAAAGTTTTCTATAGCAGGTAATGACTTCTGGACCTACCTTTTATATTTTTGTTCAGTAACTCTTAAGAAGGACAAGTACAGAATGTAGCAAAGCCCCTTCCTCATGTTATGAACACAGAACTGTTAAAGTAACAATGAAGTACCTACTCATGTGACTGATTTTGTGTAACCGCTAGCTGTAGATTTGAGACAGCCACTTAATTTTATGCTGTCCTTCCTGCAGTGCCTTGAAAGGCAAGAACATCTACCTGGTCGCAGCCACTCTGAGACCAGAGACCATGTTCGGACAGACCAACTGCTGGGTGAGGCCTGACATGAAGTACATAGCCTTTGAGACGGCTGGCGGAGAAATCTTCATCAGCACCCGGAGGTCTGCCAGGAACATGTCCTACCAGGGCTTCACCAAGGAGAACGGTGTGGTGCCGGTGGTTATGGAGATACTGGGACAGGTACTGCATTTGTGGGTAACTTAGTACCAGAGTGATAAATAAAGTCACCTACACAAATTTGAAAGGTGATGAAACCCTAAATATGTTATGGCAGGCATTGGCATTGTTGCCCTGACCTGTAAGCTCGGATGCATTTCCAACTACACCCAACAGTGATGTACCACTGCCAGATGGGGCACAGCCACTGTAGCTCACTCCAGCAGAGGGAACATTTCAACCAATAAATGCCAGCAAAATGTGGATGTCCTACCTGTGTTTCATGCCCCTTTAAGTCATGACATTGCTTGTGTTGGCCTTGCACTTGGGCTACTGTAGTGATACCAGTATAAACCAATATATAGATTTTGACTTTCCATAAGTGCAACTCTTTAATGTAACACTATCCTTAAAATTTGATTTTTCCTGGGGGGTTACCAAAATCAATATAATCCTTCCTCCAAAGGTCAAAAATTCAAATAAAAGGTGTTTTTTGAGTTTCTGGGTTCACAGCCGGGATCTGCGACGGACATGGTGCCAGTCAGGGCAAATCCATAGTATCTCCACCCTGTCATTTTGGGGATACGGTTAGGGTTGCACTTCTAAAGGAGGAAGGGGAGTGTTTGGGGAGGGTAGGGTGTCAAAAGGCCTATAGTCCCAGTCCACACTGTCTCTCTAGATTTTTTGAGAGACTCTGAATGGCTGAGGAAATACGAACACTATCAGTATGAAATGTAGCTTTGGGATTATTAAGGTTGATGCCTGTAGACGATGCTTGATTGAGGGCAAACGCTGTTGTCAAGTTTTGTGCTGAATCAAAAAATGAACGTCAAGCAGTTTTACAGGAATAGCATTTCCAAAAGACTATGACACAATTGTCTTGCAAGATGTCAGCAGGATCCCCGCCAGAGCCATGAAATCCTAATTTTAGAGTGGAATTTATACTTCTTGCAGTGACGTGCTTATTCACTTTTAGAGAGGAAACATGGATGCATGTCAAGCTCCTCATTTGTTTTGTCCTTCTCTCTAGGATATTTTAGGCTGTGCCCTGAGTGCCCCTCTCACCTCCTATAAGACCATCTATGCTCTGCCCATGCTCACAATCAAGGAGGACAAAGGTACTGAAAGAGCTCTCGAGAGCTGTAGCTGGAATACGTAATTGTGTTTCTATCTGTCAGACACATATTGTAGCTCCCATTCATTCAGGTGTCACTTCTGCAAGGAATTTGCACTGCACTTTGTCATCCCTCCTTTTCTTGAATTTTCTTGGTAGGACCTGAGGTAAAATATTATTGGAAGGTTTTTTAAAATAGCAGACCAAGGTCAGTATAGAATTTCAAGAGTATTACTTTCTGAAGTGGAAGAATGGAGGTAATGGCTGCTGATGTTTGGCCTATGGGAAAACGATTGTAACACCGCCCCAGCCCTCTCCACCCACCCTCACACACACGCACACACACATGCGCACACACACATGCGCACACACACATGCGCACACACACATGCGCACACACACATGCACGCACGCACGTACGCGCGCACACACACACACACACACAATACATACAAATGCGCTCTGAATGCCTCTGTTTTTTGAGTCACTACTGTGTCTTATTCAGCACTGGGTTGCTTGCAGGGCGCAGATTGTGTTTTTGCATTTAAGTGTGTGTCTCTTTGTGAAAAGTCTTTGCTAAATTGAAATGCCAGAAATCAAATATGAATGACTGTGCTGTGTCCTTTGGCTGTCCTCCTGTTTTTAGAGGTATAGGGAATAATGAGGGAAGGTGACCTAATCACAAGGTGGACTGCAGGCATTTGAGAAAAGTTTTTAGTTTGTTTGTTTCTTCTTTCCCTTTTCAGTGGCTATTGTCAAGGTGCTCCAGAGGATCTAGTGCCGCATCTCAGTAGCATGTTTGTGTGTGTAATGAGAAGAATGTTACAAAATAAAAGCAAATTAAATATTTTGTTCTCTCTTGGCTATTTTCTTTAGGCACTGGGGTAGTTACCAGTGTACCATCTGATGCTCCTGATGACATTGCTGCCCTCAGAGACATCAAGAAGAAACAGGTGGGTTATACACCTTTAAAGGCACAAGGCTCTGCTGTGCTACCATTTAGGTAACCTGTGTGCTCCCCCAAAAAAAGATTTGCTCAAAGAAGTATCGAAAGAGCCCATGTCATACTTGAATCTCAAAATAGAAATTAAAAATTTCATTTGTTGTAACAGGTTATGCCCTTTAGTTTTCTGTGTTCCTAACCCCTGAAGGAAAAAAATAACACCATAAAGTTATGCTGTTGTGTTGTTTGCATATGTCCTGCTGCTACTGCTGCTTCTGCTGTTAGTACTGGATTGTCAGTTTGAAATACAATAAAAACAGATGTGTTAACTTCAGTTGCACATAGACTGTTTTAGGCATGTACTGTATTTTGCATTGTTAATCAAGTGGCAGTTGATGTTCCTGTTTCCAAAAGGCCCTGAGAGAGAAGTATGGAATCGAGGACAAGATGGTGTTGCCTTTTGAGCCGGTAAGCTGATATCCTGAGGTCAATTTGGTTTCATTCCTGCTGGATTTACTCTACCCTGTCTTTTGTGTTTACACACAAAAAAGTCAGAGTTCAGCCTTAATACATGTGTATGTGTGTTTACCAGATCCCCATCATTGAGATCCCAGGCTATGGGAACCTGTCTGCTCCCCTGGTGTGTGACGAGCTCAAGATCCAGAGCCAGAACGACAGGGAGAAACTGGCTGAGGCCAAGGAGAAAGTCTACCTCAAGGGATTTTATGAAGGGGTGAGTCAGAGATCTCCACATAGGTCAGCAAGATACATGAACACTAGGACCCCCTCTGTAAACCCCGTCTGGTTTGTAACTTCTGTGTTCCATCTCCCAGGTCCTGATTAAAGTGTTTTTAACTACATCAACAAATTATTTATAGTGTTAGGCATAGCTAAGTGCCAGGGAAAAAAAGGACAAGCTAGTTTTTGGTTATTGGGGTATACACATATATTTTTAGAGACTCGGGTATCTGGTTTGTAGTTTTGTATTTGCATCTGCAATGATGTGTGAAAACATAAACAAATTTCCCACTGTAAAATCTAAAGAATCAGTAAAAACATAATAATGCCAGCTGGAATTGTAGCATTATGAAAGACCCCATGAAATGGACGCTTACTTTCTTGTTTTTATGTATTTTCTGTTTAAATAGGATGTTTGAGCAGATCATATTGCACGGAAGGAATATTCTTAAGTGCAAATCAATATGATATCAGTTTGAGAGAGAAACACAATTTTGTTTGGAGGGATAGGTGGATGAGGGGGAATGTTTAAAGATTTGAGAAGGTTTTATTGATTGAAATTTGAATTTACACCCAGTAGTGCAGGATGATGTTACTATTTAAGATATTGTTTTACAGGAAGTAGAGGTCATGTGAGGTCATTTCATGGGGACTTTAATGGCTCTGTCCCCTATGCGCCCAGCTGGCCAGTTCATATCTTTATTCTGCCACTGATCCTTTTTCTTCCTCATCAGATCATGTTGGTTGATGGCTACAAAGGGCAAAAAGTCCAGGATGTCAAGAAGCCCATCCAGAAGATGATGGTGGAGAAGGTACAACCCTTTCTTTTGTCAATATTCTGTGGTAATTCTCAAAGTAGAAAATGTGTTGAGTAGAGTGTAGACCTCCACCAAGGAGGCAGATCCGGTATTTGTCTTCACCCAATAATGTGGTACATCTCCATCGATGGTGGGGTCAGCAGAGCAGCCATTCACCTTCATTCATTTTATTTTATATCATGAAATCCGTCACAATTAGACACATTTGAAGACTTTTAATAAGTGCTTTGAGATTATGTAAATTGGACCTACATATATGCCATTTCATTTAGTACTACTGAAATAGTATTTTTATAGCAGTGTTAACATTGTCAGTCTATGACACTTCCATGTCGAGAAGCACAACTATGACTGTATTGCAATTTGTCTTATTCACCTTGGCACCATGTTTGGTTAACTGTCCTTTTTGAGATATCTTGCCCACAGACACTTATAATAATAATCTGAACCTGTCAGTGGCAAAACAAGCAATTTTAGTGAACGTAATCTGATGTGCTTACATGCCCTGTTTGATGATATTTAGCCCTTGTTGCGATTGCCAGCTTAAGTGTTGTCGTTCATTTCTGGACCAGTTCCAAAAAAATTATCAGTCAGTTGGACCCCAGATGGTGGAAAAAATAGGGCCAGGCTGAAAAAATATCAGAATTATCCTTTAATAGAGTATGTTTGATTTTTTTTTTTTATCCAGTGTGTAACAGAAGTTCACTGTTGTTCACTTTATGGTGGTGTAATTTCACGGCCTTGGTGCTACTGTTTATCACAGGGTGAGGCCATGATTTACATGGAGCCAGAAAAGCAGGTTATGTCACGTTCAGGTGATGAATGTGTGGTGGCCCTCTGTGACCAGTGGTGAGTGCTACATGAATCTTTTTTTGTTTTGTTTTGTTTTGTTTTTTTTACAATTTATCAACACACAGAATGTGATGTTATTATCCACTGTCCCTTAATCTAGCATGAGCCTTCTTGCAGAAGCCAATTCAGAGTTATCATCTTAAATCAGCAGTGAAAGGATTGTACCTGAAATGTCATGCAATTTTCTTGGAACAGAAATGAGAGAAGTGGTTTGACCTGACTGGGTAGATTTGAAACTACATAACTGTCTGATAGAGATCGCATTGATTGTTTTCTCTAAGAAAGTGAGTTGCACAGGAATTGTGATTGGTTGTTTACTTTTGAGTCAGGTTTTCTTGTCAATGCTGATGACAAAATGATTGATAAAGTGATGATAAATCTAGCTGTCAGAGACAAAGCTTAAAATATGACAAAAACAAATGTAGACATGTTTGCTTGTTTTTTCCAGTACACAGTGTCTGATGCCAGAGTTATATGGTATATAGTTTATAATTGTTGTAGGCTATCTTTGACAAGCATTTTGCTATTATATTCAGCCTGAAATGTTTCAGACCACTGTTTGAATACCACTGGATATTTAGTCAATAATTTGTGGTCTGCCTCTCAGGTACCTGGACTATGGGGATGCAGAGTGGAAGCAGCAGGCCCATGAAGCCCTGAGGACTTTGGAGACGTAAGACACTGACCTCTGTCATACTGTTTGTCTCATCTTTGTCCTGAGATATATTGCATTTTGTGCTGTTTGTGTGTGTATTTGTTAGGGTTCCAATGCAGGTCTCAAAATATGAGGAGAATAAATTTAATTATGTCGAGTTATTGAAAACTTTGAAAAATCCTCATTTAAAATGAAGGATTTTTAAATGGATCCCTGACTTGCGTGCAGTGACAATTTAGAGTGTAGCGGTCTAGGTTGATAAAATACGGAGACTACTTCTGCTACTATTACATGCTCCGAAATGTGATGAAATTAAAAATACCTTTCCTCTCCTTACTCTGTGAACTCTCTCTCTTTCTAACTGTGTGTGTGTGTGTGTGTGTGTGTGTCTATCTTGACATTTCTCTCTGTACAACACTCTGCAGGTTCTGTGACGAGACCAGAAAGAATTTTGAAGCAACCTTGGCCTGGCTGCAGGAGCATGCCTGCTCTCGCACCTACGGCCTTGGTGAGTGTGTGTGTGTGTGTGAGTGAGTGAGTGTGTGTGTGTGTTGCATATGTGCGTGAATGTCAGGACTGTATGACCTAGGTAACCGGGTGTTGCAGATATTGGTTAATGAAGCTAGGGAGATGGGGTGATGGTGTTGATTAAGTAGAATTGATTCTGTTTGGTTCTCTGGGGTGAAGAATGTTTTTGAAAGTTTCCCAGTGACATTGAATCAAAATGAAAGGTTGGTCGTTTCAGCGACACTTTGCAAAAGGCGCGTGATCAAAATGACAGTGTTCTCTATTTGAAGTCCTGACATCATCTGTGTGCTATTTTTTGTCTTGATCAATTCCCATCAGCCCTAGTTTCCATGATATTGGCCACTGAAGGCTGAATGATGATGAACACAACTTTGGGTTTGTTGCAGTATGTGTCATTTGACACCCCTGTCACCCTGGTTTCTCCCAAGAGGAATGCTGTTTCTTGTACTAGGATTATATTTACCCCCACAGAGCATGAATTAGATGTTTTTTTTTGGACGGGTACGTGACTGATGTCTGTGGACTGTAGGTGGAGACAGAGGACTGGTGTTAGAGCTGTCTATGACTCTGTGCTTATACAGGAATAGATGCACACTGAGGGCCATCTGGCATATATGCCATCATTCTAGGCCAGTTGTAGTTCTTCTGCTGTTGAAATCTTTCCACACATTTTCTTAATAAGAAACGCAAAGACTCACTGACCATGCCACAAGTACAGACAAAACCTATTCAGAGATAGTCCCATGAGACTCAGGCTTTGCTGTTTTTTTTTGTTTGTTTGTTTGTTTTTTTGTTTTTATTTAAACCTCTACGTCACCCAGAGTATATATTAATATTCAGTTTACAATAATACACTGTTTTATGTCTGTACGAGGAGCAATTAATGAAGGCACAAATGTAACTGACATTTCTGGCTACAGAGAAGATTTGGAGGTTGTGTGTTTTTTCATTGACAGAATTCTATAATCTCTAAATGCAATCTGGACGTCACCAGCAAAGTAAATAATGGAGATGTAATTGTTGCTCAGTTTGCAGATTATTATATTTTTATATTTGGTATGTGGTGTGAAAGTTGCCAAAAATAACCTTTTTGAGGCTGGGGCGCTCAGTAATGAGTAAAATTAGAAAATGAAATTGCTAGCCTCAGCAGGTCCGTCACTTATTATCTTATGTTGTTGTTTGTTTGTTTTGTTTGTTTTTTTTAACCTG
>OMLB01011053.1:1267-22621 GCA_900302555.1 Myripristis jacobus | reverse complement strand
TACCGAACTTGAGATGATTACTCATGCCTTTGTGTCATCGCGCTTGGATTATTGTAACTCCCTTTTTCTGTGCCTTAGTAAAACATCCATTGATCGCCTCCAACTAGTGCAGAATGCTGCCGCCAGGCTATTAACAAAAACAGCAAAAAATCATCATATTACTCCTGTTCTTGCATGTTTACACTGGCTTCCTGTGAGCTATAGGATCCAGTTTAAAGTCCTGGTTTTAACTTTTCGAGCTCTGCATGGCCAGGCACCTGAGTATTTGTCTGAACTTCTTCAGGTGTATACTCCTGGCAGAACACTCAGGTCTGCTGACCACAACCTGTTGACAGTTCCCCGCACTAGACTCAGAACTCGTGGAGATTGAGCCTTTGAGTCAGCTGCATCTAGATTGTGGAACGCTCTCCCCCAGACCCTGAGAGCTGCAGAATCTGTTGTCAGTTTTAAAAAGCACCTTAAAACCTATTTGTTTAGGCAGGCGTTCCTTTCGACCTGATCCCCAACTGTGTTAGTGTGCTATCTTGTTTGAATGTATGCTTGTATGCTTCCTTGTTCTGTTGTTTGAATGCAATTATGTTTGTTGTATTTCCCTTAATCTTTGGAAAGCACTTTGTGAGCTTTCTCTGTGAAAAGTGCTATATAAATAAAGGTTACTTACTTACTTACAGTTTGACATTCAGAAAGCTAAGACTGAAGACAATACATTTAGCTATTGTTAACTAAGCAAAACAAATTTGGTCAAATTTGCCACATCAGACCATTCACTTTTAGTTATGTCATTATATCAACTGAGTTATGTGTACATATCCAACATCATCTCATGAAATGAAGCACAGATTATGTGTTATGTGAACATCATATACTTCCACTACAAACTGTGTGCTGATACCACAAATTGCGCTATGCAATAAAATCAATGACATGCTGTGAAAAGGTCAGCTCAATGTTAACATTAACAGTTCACTCAAAATACAAATTAAAATGTTTTTCCACTTATCCTCTACTGTAGCCAGTACATTCAGACTACTTCTGTGTCATTTGATGAGATCAGTTTGGTTTGCCATGGTTTCCGCAAGAATCTAATCTAGGGTGCACCGGTGGCTCACCAGTTAAGAGCGCGTACCATGTACTAGGGCTTCGAATCCAACCTCAGGTCCTTTGCTGCATGTGATCCCCCCTCTCTCCCCTGCCTTTCCTGTCTATCTCCACTGTGACTGTCAAATAAAGCAGAAATGCCAAAAAAAATTTAATCTAATCTCTAATTTGTACTTGTCAGATAGATACATTTTGCAGTGCTCTTGGCAAGTATTAGTTCCCATCTTGTTGCCACCTGAAGGCTGAAGACAGGGAAGACTGTGTTAGAGTGGAAACCTTCCCAAATCACACAGAAACTACTGACCTAACTCTAGAGTCTTCACATCATGAGTATTCACACCTACTGCATCGTCACTTTCAGTAGTATGGACATCTTTCAAGTTGAAGTCCGAGGGAAAAGGTACTGTGGCGCCTGGCACCAGGTGGCAGAAAGGGACTGGTTCCAGCCTTACGGAATCACCTCCTCCTCTTTGTCTTTACATTGTGCAAAGTTTTAGGGCATATGATTAATGTGATTTTTAAAGTGTTGAATTTACCAAAATACTTAAGTTGAATTCTTATGCTTCAGTAACACAAGTAACAAGATTTTTCTTAGAACAGTAACTGCAATATGATTGATGAAAATTTGTTATCATGAAAAGTAATCTAATAACAGTATTACTCCCAACACTGGTTACTGGTGGGAAGCCTGTCAGCTGGCACTTGATGCCCCCAAAGTGGGAAGATGGGTAATGCAGCTTTAGAATGATGTTTATACCAGTATCTACAGATGAGAGAAAAATGAAAGGAAAAAGCAACATAAAGTGTCTTAGTAAGGTGTTGGGCCACTATGAGCCACCAGGACAGCATCAGAGCTCCTTTGCATAGATTCTCCAAGTCACTGGAACTCTCCTGGAGGGACGAGTTCCATTCTCAAAAAGATATTCTATGATTTGGTGGTTTTATGATAGTGGTGGAGAGTGCAAAATCTCCCATAGGTGTTCAACTAGGTTGAGATGTGGTGAGTGTGAAGGCCATAGCAAATGATTTATGTCATTTTCATTGTCATCAAAGCATTCAGTGAACCCTGGTGCCCTATGGATGGGGGTGTTGTCATCCTGGAAGAGAGCACTCCCATCAGGATAGAAATATTTTATCACAGGATAAAGCTGATCACTCAGAACACCTGCACTGATTTCCACTTGTCCAGAACATACTATAATATCCCCCTGTATGTACAGGATCTTGTGGAAGGATGAAGCTCCATTCCTCCAGTAGAATTCCATAGACTTGGAGAATCCATGCCATTCCATTTACATGTTGCTTTTCTTGCTTCTGTTTAATTTGTCACCTGTCTGTACTTAAGATAAGATAAGATAAGATATACTTTATTGCCCCATCAGGGAAATTTGTCTTGGACATGAAGTGCATCAGTGCGTACATAAAAGATACATAGAACATACATACATACATGAATAAACAAAAACACTGACTAAAGTATGGGCAAGAACCATGAATAAATAAATACAGCAGCAGAGAGTGATCATGCTTGCAGGTTACTGGTCAAGTAAACTAACAGTGCCTCTACTTGAGTGGGATATTTTTTTCTTGTTGCATCCTTGGGGTTATATCACAATTCTTGTTCTCTCTGTGTCTCTCACTCTTCTAATCAAGAGAGGAGAAAATATATTTGCTACCAGGTAAGATTTGGTTTATTTGTCCACTCTCCCTGGGAAAACACTGCCTTACACTTTCCTTCTCTCTCCTCACCCCCTTACCTCATCCCACCCTTTCACTCCCCGTCTACTCCACACTCTGTCACCTCCTCGTCATCTGTATTGCCAACACACTCCACTGCCACACGCCCCAATACACGTCCACCTGTCTCACCTCATCCTTTATCCCTTTGTCCTCACCTCTGATATTGCCCCCCCCTGAATCCTGTCACCCTCTACCTTAACAGATTGTGCGTGAGAGTGACATCAACCATGACGGCTTGCTGGACTTTCAGGAGTTCTCCCAGTATCTGCGGGCTCATGAGAAGAGGCTGCGTCTCATGTTCCACAGCTTGGATCGCAACAACGATGGTGTGGGCATGCTGAGCACACACACACACACACACACACACACACATACACACACACACCCTGGCTCTGCACCTGTTTACTACTTCTTACTCTATTATCCAAAATTTTGCATAATATGATTAAAATGTTATGTAGTTTTGCAGTGTGTGTCCTGTAGTGTGGAATGTTTCAGTCCAACTTTAATGGACAAGCATGCCATTATCTACAAAGATTTAAACTCGGCTCTATATTTGTAGGTCGCATTGATGTAGGGGAGATCCAGCAGTCGCTCCACAGCCTTGGAGTGGAGGTCTCCATGGAGCAGGCCTCCAGGATACTGCAAAGGTGTGTGTGAGAGACCTCTTAAGTGACGTAATAAATTCTGACCACATCCCACAGTTACATAGTTGATTTCTGTATGAGGAAAATTAAAAGGTTTCCCTTTTTCATAGTCAGGTGATTTAAAATGAAGACATTTTTACTTACATATATTGGCAATGATCTGTTGTTACTGGGTTATTTGAATTCTATAGCTGTTTTTAAGTCAAACAATTATTTAGTCTAAGTCAAACTGAACACTTTGACCCAGAAAACCTACAACATTAGAGTCTCTCTGCATTAGTGCTGTAATCTTTTCCCAACTTAGCATTTGACCATCTAACTAACTTACAGCTCCTCTGTCATAATGTCAGTTTAGTTGGCTGATAAATCAGCATTTTCTTTTTAATCTTTCTGGAGCCTGCTGCTGTTGCAAGAGAGTAGAGTCAAGAGTCCCACAAGCAGTGGGTGCTCAGCTTGCACTTAGCAACCTGTTAGCAACCAACTGAACCAACTGACTTAAAAAAAAAGCTTGAAAATGGTTACAAAAATAGAACAACCCAGTGACAAGAGGGAAGGAGAGACATGTATGTACAAATGTACTACGTATTTTTGAAAAGCTTGCAATGAATAGAGGCTGTGACAGAGACGACAATGTAAAATCCCATTCATTAGTAGAGAATTGTGAAACCTTAAAGCAATGTGGACATCACTTTTGATTACAAGTGCTTAAGGTAATTAAATAAACCTCACACACCAGTGGTTCAGGGAGTAACCCAGCCTGCCACGAGGGGAAACATTCTTATGTCCAAGTGAGTCCCAGTGCTCAGGATGGCTGTGTCCTTGACCTACTACCTGCCATCAGCACCCTAACAATAGCTTAAATAGAGAGTTTTCCTGTTGCTGGGTGAGTGATAGCACTACTTCTGATTTTTTTTAAAAAACATTTTTAATAAAATTCAAATCCATGGGAAGTGGTCACAATTAAGATGAAAGCTGCATGCTTTGGAAAGACCTCTGGCACCATTTCAAGCAGAGTGGAGTTTTTTTTTTTGTTTGTTTGTTTGTTTTTTGGCAAGCTGACTAATCCAAAGGAAGAAGAGGTGAGGTTTGACATTATGTAAGCAGCTAACATTGTACAGCAGCAACATCCAGAGTGAAAATGGGAAATGTAAAAAAGTCACAGGTACTGCAGGCTGCTATGGTTGAGTTCCTTTTTCAAATAATCAGTCCAACATGCATTGGAAGCACCCTTATTTATATGCCATTGAGGTTAACATTCTTAAAAATCAAAACGATCAATTCTGGTACTCTTTTCTTGTGTGGTAAGCTCTCTGTGCTGGTCCTTAGTTTCTACAGTGGCTGGCAGCTGCCTGAAATGTACATGAAACTTGTGATAGAGGGGAGTGGAAGAAGAGAAAAAGCTAGCCACTATGTAGCTAACCAAACGTAGCTATTTCAATGAAGAAAACAAACAATAGCAACCCAACTACTTCTACTTTTTTATGTTTTTTAGTTTTGGAGGAAGGAGGCTAACAGTTAGCATTTGGAGCATCCAGCCAGTATCCAGCACTCAGTAACAATGAGAGCAAGATAGCAACGCTACTGTCCTACAGAACAGCTGGGAAGCAAGGAAATAATATCACATTTTTCAAAATGGATGAACTATCCCTTTAAAGTAAAGGAATTATGGGTTTCCTCAATGAGGAAAATTTTAAGCCAGTGTAAGTAAGTAAGTGATCTGCTGTTGATCTCTATAATGTGATTTATTAGTCTGTCTCTCACACTCTCACTTTTTCTGTCTTTGCTTCTCTTTGTGGGTTCTTTCAGTATGGACAGGGATGGCACCATGACAATAGACTGGAATGAGTGGAGAGACTATTTCCTGTTCAACCCTTTCCACAACATGGAGGAGATTGCCCACTACTGGAAACACTCCCATGTCAGTCATCACCCAGAGTTTATCTAAAGAGCAGTATACATCTAAACAGCACAATAGCATATTTTTCTTCAGTCAGCGTTCATTTTCCTGTTAGATGTTGGTAAGGAGCCAGAGACACATGCACAGTTTGCCCAGATATTTAAAACAGTATGTGTAATGATTTTATTAATAAAAAAAAAAAAGCTGAACACCACGTCTGTATGGTTTTACATATATATATGATGTACCTCTACATAGCTATAAAATTCCAAAGGCCATTCAATTTAAGTTCTCTCACAATCATACCACTTAGCTCTTTGTGGTAGCCTAGAGTGCATATGTTGTATCAATGTAATCATGCATCTTTTATCCAAAAGATGATAAAGTGGCTTGCTAGCAAAAGTATTACAAATAACATATCCTCAGCAATTGTCTTCCAAAGGCATTGTCTTCCTGGAGGTGGGCACTGCAGCTCCAGTGGGCCTTAGTTTAGTAATATTTAGATATCCTGCTCTTCTCACTGTCTGTTAGGTGTTTAGAGTGAAGATTTTCTACATCGCCAAATTGTCGATGTTAATTTAACTCTGCAAAAATCACCACCAGGCTAGTGTTTCTATCACTCCCAACTGATCAGTTAATACTTGGAGTGTAGTAATCTGCTGTGTATTAATCTGTGATTTATGCTGTTGTTGACCTCTAGATGTTTGACATTGGGGAACACCTGACAGTGCCAGATGAATTCTCAGAGAAGGAGCGGCGGTCAGGGCTGGTGTGGAGGCAACTGGTCGCTGGAGCCATGGCAGGGGCAGTGTCACGGACAGGGACTGCACCTCTGGACCGCCTCAAGGTCTTCCTGCAGGTGGGTTTCACTCCTGAGCCAAAGATGAGTTAAGATCAGAAACTTGGAAACCACTCCGAATTTATTTCTGTTATTTGGTCACTGTACACGTACCATGCCTTATTTTCTGAAAGGAAGACAAAATCAAAGAATAAGACTTAAATGTGTGATGTTGTCAGCATGTCCAGTGTGGAACGTTGCCATGAATGATGAATGTGCCAGCCATATTTTTTATAAATGTTAGCTGGGGGGAAGTCCAGCTCAATGGCAGGAGGCTAACAGTTGGCATTTGGAGCATCCAGCCAGTATCCAGCACTCAGTAACAGTGAGAGGAAGATAGCACCACTGCTGTCCTACTCTCAGAAAAATATATTTTTTTAAATGGTTCTTCAGAATGTTCTCTTGTTCTACAAAGAACCATCACCAGTTGAAGAATATCTTTATTTAGGGGTTGGTTCTTCACGCACTTTATGTGGTTCTTTAAAGTACTAAAGGAAAAGCATGAAATTAGGACTGCAGCTGATAGTTATTTTCATCATTGTTTAATCTGCAGATTATTTTCTCAATGAATGGATTAATGGCTTCGTCTCTAAAACATCAGAAAACAGTGAAAAATGCCACAGTGTCACAGCTGACATTTTTAATTCCTGTCTGAAACTGAATGAGGGAAAAAGGAACGTCCATAAATGGCCAACATGTTCATGTTGTTTTTCAATATGAACATAATTTGATTTAAAACGCAATGAACCATTTATTCTGAAAAATTACTAAAAAACTATTTAAAAAAGGTTATGGCTCCTAAAGGAACCATTTTTTGATGGTTCTTTAAGGCACCTTTGGGGGTTCTTTAAAGAACCACCTCTAGAAATAGTTCCTCAAAGAACCTCTTACTAAAAGGTTCTTTGTGGAACCAGTTCCGGTTAGCACCTTTATTTTTCTGTGTGTACATAACAGCTAGGGGAGAAGTGAAATAATATCACATTTTACATCAATAACATAAAATATCAAAGCAAAGCCACCTTTTTGGAGCCAGTGGCCCTGAGTGAGGTATTTAAAAATGTCTAATGGGGTTCACTGGGGCATGGTTGGCCAGAGTGTAGACCATGTGGTTGTGGTGTCCTGGTTTTGGATCTGTCCTGGGACCTTTGTTGCATGTCATCTCTGTCTCTTCCATTTCTTTCCCATATTTCTCCACCATATGCTATACTACTAAGACAATAATAGTTAAAATGTCATCTTCCCTTAAATTTCCCCCTTAAATAGCTTCAAAGCTAGAAAAAACAACAACACATTTGCTTCCATATACAACAATGTCACATGCATATTGTGTGTTTCCTGGTTGCAAAACTTAATTAAAGCGACATCAGTTGCAGTTGTTTTATTGCTGCAGCATTGCATCAAATAGAAAACACCTACATCTGTTGTGCATCATTTGTGATGGCACAGTGGCTCAGTGGTTAGCACAGTTTTCTCACAGCAAGAGGATATAAAAACAGAGAGATCTGCTAGCCTCCAGTAGATGGTGCTATACTTTTACAGATATCCCACCATCCTTATTAGCTGGTAACAGGCATTATACAGTAGGTTGAAGGCTTTTTCTCCATTTAGCATTATTCTTTATTAGTCAGAACAGCAGGTTTTGTGCTCCTTGCACCAGGTTATTCACCTTTTTAATAGCAGTGCTGTCTGTATACAGTCCTGCCATAAAGACCAGCTTTGAGCAGCTCACTAAGTTTTAGTTGAGCCTGAGTCACACAGTTGTTAGTTCAAGTCTTTCTTTATTTGTGATTCTGTAGTTTTGTGGTGCTTAACAACTATCCTGGGAAATGTGCTTCTGATCCCACTTGACACCACTTTTCCTCTCTACAGATGCAGTTTGTCTGTGTTTAGAATATTTTATGATTTTTCACATGGTTTCTCCTGCTCCATGATTTTGCAGCGTGATGCATCTGCTGCTGTCGTGGCACTAAGTATCTGTAATAATTGTCTTTTCCATGCTGAGTTGAAAAATGTTTTACAGCTAAGTTCAGGAGCAAAGACTTGAACACATCCCATTTCCACACAAGAGTATTTAGGCACACCTTAATCTGTTCCTCTCCCCTTTGTCTATCCCTTCATCTCTCAACCCTCATCCCTCCATCCCTTGACTCTCATCCCTTCATCCCTCACCCTTCATCCCGCCTTCCTTTCATCCTTCACACTTCATCCCTCTATCCCTTGACCTCCGTTACTTCATCCCTCGACCCTCATTCCCGCATTCCTTGACCCTCACCCCCATCTCTCCATCTTTTCATCCCTCATCCCTCCCTCTGGGCCCTCAATCCATCCCTCCTACATCATCTTGGTTCTCCACCATTCAGTTGACTGTTTTGAATTCGTATCCCATTGGCGTGGTCTTTGGTTAGTGAATTGACGTATAAAGATGGTGATTGTCAGACCTGTTTTACAGCTATCAGCTTTTACATTGACTTCAAATGGGACTGTTGTAATGCAACTGTTGAAATTGCAAAGAAATACCGTATTCTATTGGTATACAATGTATAGTTTTTTTGGTCCTGTTGATCTTAAGCTCAAGCTGGCATTCTCCCTCACCTCCTCTGAAAATCCTCACAGGTACTCAAACAATTAATGATTCAGCCAAAAAGTGTGCCAGAGATGCTGCACTAATTTCCTGCACTATATTTATAAACTTTCCAATGCATCATTTTAGAACTGATGCCATCCGTAGTCCTCTACTTTTCCAGTTTACTGCCCCAGTATTTTTTCAATTGCTTATTTCAATTAATCTTGAATACTGGTTGTCACAGGCCAAATGACATGACAAGCATGCAAATTAATTCTTAAAGAGTGTTTTTTTCCATTCATGTTGTTCAAAAGGTAAATGAGAAGCACAATGCTACATTTAGCTATAATATGTATTGTGCTGTAAGAGAGCTGTCATATAATCTGTAACTTAATGTGGTTTTCTTATTTTCATGTTCCCTTAAATGTCTGACCTTGTCTATACTGACTTTTACCTGTGCAAAGTTGGTTATTAGAGAGGTGTTTTCACCAACACCCCTCTAGAGGTGCCTGTGTATACCCCTAAAATCTTAGACTCAGATGCCCCCCAGGCCAGTTAGGTTTGCAACATCATAAATCCCACAGCCAATCCCGTCAACTGACAAGGGTGTTGCTTTGCATATCATTAACATCAGCTCCACCAGTTGCCAGTCACTGTCAATGTGTTCAGAGCTTTCCCAAGCCAGTACTGTATTTTCACAGCTGTCGCAGGGTGGGACTTCCTGGTTCTGTGTATGCAGAGCTGATCCACACAAGTGTTTCACTTTCAAAAGATCAACCAGATCAACTCAAAAAGGCTGCTTCACATCAACAATATTATAATATAATTAAGGGACTTTTTGCGGGACTTCCATGCCCTGTGAACAGGACATGGATGCTGTCTGTTGGTCTTGGATATGTTTATATTCAGTTGAACGTATAGCTGACTTAAGAGCACTTTCATACTTGCGTTTTCAACTTGGGGTGCAAATTTTCACTCTGAGCAAGGCAGTAGCCATGTAGCAAAAATGTAGTGTTAAAACAAAAGGGTTTAGAGGGTTGAGTCAGTGCAGCTTCCAACAGGTACCATTACCATGCCAACAGATAACCTTTTGGAATAATTGTATTAGTTTGAGATCTTTGCTAGAACATTTAAAACAAGTACACAAAAATAAAAAATGATGTTTCTGTATTCAGTTTTGCGAAAATACTTTTACTCCAAAAAGGTTTTTACTGCTATGATATACGCTGCTGTTTTGGGGTTACTGTGGTTACCCTATTTTCAGTAATCTAGATATTACAATTGAGAAATTTTGTAAAAAAGATGTATCTTCTCAACCTGGATTTAAAATAATAAAACTCAGAGTGAGATGTCTCATGTGAGTGTGAGAGCTCCTTTGGGTGTTAAAAAATGTGTACCATACATACAGAATTCCAGTTGAAAACTACTTGCCCACAGTCTTTCTGCTACTAGGGGTTTTCCCTGTCATGCTTCTAGTGTCTGTTTAAAACTATTGTTGTGACAGTGAATTGTGAATGTGAACATGAATTGATATAATAGCATGGCTTATCTGGCACTGTTTGTCTGTCTAGGTACATGGGTCCACGTCTCGGGGGATTAACCTGTGGACGGGGCTGAAGGGAATGGTCCAGGAAGGGGGTGTTATCTCACTCTGGAGGGGTAATGGCATCAATGTTCTCAAAATTGCCCCCGAGTCTGCCATTAAGTTCATGGCCTACGAACAGGTGAGTGCATGGAAACTAGGCCATGACAAACATATTCACCTGCTGAGTATCTACCCACCCTTAACACTGGTGAAACTGAGCTCTCTAAGTAATTTGACTCCTCAGTCTGTTTTTTTCCAATCCCTGTGTGTGGGTCTTACATAGCTGAACCATGATAATAAACATAATAAACAATAATAAACAACATAATTGCCCTGTCTCGGGATCAATAAAGTTTCTATCTATCTATCTATCTATCTATCTATCTATCTATCTATCTATCTATCTATCTATCTATCTATCTATCTATCTATCTATCATCTATCCATCCATCCAGAAAGACAGGTTCAAATTAACCGAATAAATGCCCTTGTAATACCGTCTCTGTTGGATTACACAATAGCAAAGGGACACAGATTTATGCAGAGAGAAATTAAATCTATCTATAATAAACTGCTATCTGTGCATACAGAATTAAATCATCCATTTTCCTATGCATTTCTGAAGGCCAATAGAAGAACACCACCTGATCAAAATGAGTTTTAGTGTGAGTACACTTCTGCCAGGCTGTCCTCAGTGAGGTCCTCTGCTGAGCGGAGCTCTTATTGAATGTTGTATTGACAAAGTGGGATGGTACTGAGTTCATTTAAAGGAAGGAAGAGGGTAGGGTGTGTGTGCTGTGAGTGCTTCACTGTTTGTTGAGTAAGTTCTTACCCAGCAACTTTAAAACAGAGATGCACTGAGACTAGACTGGACTAGAAAAGATCCAAGAAGGGAAACACTGACCTCAAAACCAAACACAGTTAGAAGTCTAGTATATTAAAGAACCATACCAGTAACTTTGAATGTTTCGCCAATTCACTCCTAACATATAATCAAATCGAAAACTAATGAATGAAGTGTATGGAAAGGATGGAAACCAGTGGTTGGGTAAAAGGTAGGAAAAATGATGTCTGAGTTCTAAAATACAAGTGCTTGCTTTTGGAAAAATAATAGCCGAAGCATGAAGTATATTTGTCTGTAATAATGGTATTTTGTAGATATTAGGCTAAACATGCAAAGTCACTGGTACGGTCCTTTAATTGCCTGGAAATAAAAGAGATGGAATTGACACTCATGATTACTTAAGTCTGTAAAAAGCATTTCACTCCCTGATGTTGACTTATTCCATTGACACTGACACCTAGCTTTCATCTGACTCATTTATTGCTTTTAACTACTCCCTCCCTTCTTTATCTCATCTCCTTTTCTTCTCCACCAACCACTTTATCTACTGACATTGTTGCTGAGCTCTCTTTCTAACCTTCATCGTTCATTGTTTTTATCCACCTGTCTTTCTGTTTTGCTCCCATCTCATGATTTCTCATTATATACCTTTGGCCCATTCATCATTCTCCTACTGCCACCTGTTTTTATTACTTCCATTACCTTTCTCATGTCTCTACCCTCCCAACTTGTTTTTCCACAGCCTTGTGCTCTGCTCTTCTCTTATTCCAGATCAAATGGGTGATCCGAGGCAGTAAAGAGGGGGGCACTTTGCGGGTACAGGAGAGGTTCATTGCTGGCTCTCTGGCAGGAGCCACAGCCCAAACCATCATCTACCCCATGGAGGTCAGTCAGCATATTTCTCTGTAGAGCTAGGACCTGATAAAAATATATCAATGTCATGTCCTTGACTGTTCCTACTGAATAAGCCCATTCCAAAGAAGTTTTCCAAGAGATTTCACAGTGTGAGCCTGTAGGCCTTTGGGCAAATCTTAGAAAAAGTCCTAGATGTCCATAGCATCATGAAACTGCTATTTGACCTCACAGTCATTCAGACATGAGAAAAGTTTACTTATTTAACTGTGTGATACAATAATATAGTCCTTCTACTTCTTTTGTCCCCTGCCACTGGGTAGGTGTTGAAGACTCGTCTTACCTTGAGGAAGACGGGACAGTACTCAGGTGTGGCTGATTGTGCCCGGCAAATCCTGAAGAAGGAGGGAGTTCGGGCTTTCTACAGGGGCTATGTGCCCAATACACTGGGTATCATCCCTTATGCCGGCATTGACTTGGCTGTATATGAGGTATGTGTATACTGCATGTACACAGGGCTCCAACTTGTCATGAAATTTCTGGAACATGGTAGAATTTTGAGAGGTATAGTCCAGACAGGGAATGTCAGCGACTTTGATAAATTCTTTGGTTAAGTGATTGTAAAGGAATAAAATAGTAGTAATACTTTACGCATCCAGGCAGAGAAATGACTTTGCCACAAATTATTACAGGAATAATTTAAGAAACTCATACAAATATACCAGAACGTATTCACCTCCTCTGACCAATGCATGCTGAGATAGGCTTCAGCCATTCATAACCCTGAAAGGGAATAAGTGGATATCAAAATTGATGGATGGATGTATGACAGAGGGATATTTTCCACACTCACTGGACTAGATGGTTTTCATTGCCCAACTTTACAACTTGAATTTAATTCTAAAGGTTTTGAAAATGTTGTGGTTTCTTATTCTATGCACTTCAAATAAATGTTGTTTGGTTATCTCTAGCCTTAACTAACATAAAAAAAATAAATGACTCAACCTGATGCCAGTAGCTATTGTATTTGCTGTTCTAAACAGTTGGTGTCTGGTAGCTCTTATGGGCTAAATCCTCTGGTCCACAGAATCTGTTGACCAGAATCTGCTGACCGCTGTTGTAGCCAAGCGGGAGCCTGCGGCGCATTGATGTCAGGCTCAATACTGAAGCGACCGGATGAAATGATGGTCTCTACATCTGAGGATGATGAAAGTTAATCTGTAAATAATAAGTTCCTAAAATAACAAACTTGTGCTTTAACCTCTTTCTCTCCTTGTCCTTTAAGACTCTGAAGAACGCCTGGCTCCAGAGATACTGCGTAGGCTCAGCGGACCCAGGAGTTTTTGTCCTGCTGGGCTGCGGTACTGTCTCCAGCACCTGTGGGCAGCTGGCCTCCTATCCCCTTGCCCTCATCCGGACACGCATGCAGGCCCAGGGTGAGACATAGATTAAGTTAGCTTCACCACAGCAAATTTATCTTATTTTTAATTTAGTTACTTAGACAATATTTGTCATAATATTTACTGTACATCAAGGCCATGATGGCAGCCCTCAATAAGCTGTTTTGAATCAAATCAAATTCAATTAAGGCTGCAAACAGTTCAAGCTTAGGTGTTTATTTCAGTGATATAATTTGGAACAAGGACTGAAGCAGGACTGCTACTGCAGCTTGAGTCACTGTAAGAGAATAGCTTGTATTCTAAAAAGCAACTTTAATGTTTTTTAATACTCATGCTCAACACTGCACTCCAGAGGGTCCTCAGCAACACACCTGCCAAGTTTGAAGTCGATTGGATTTATTGTCATGGAGACAGTCGAGCCACAGACACACATCTAGACACACAGGGATTTCTCCATTTATATTGTAGAAATAATGAACTTCCTTGTGGGAAAAATGAATGGGGAAATTATTTCTCAATAGAACTCAATGTTTCAGTCCTACTGTGATGACAACAATAAAGCAATTGATGTGCATTTGAAATGAGCCCCTTTAATATCTCTCTCTTCCCTTCTATTCCCTTCCCTTCAGCAACCATTGAGGGCAATACTAATCTCACCATGGTGGGCCAGTTCAAACATATCATATCCCACGAAGGTGTACCAGGCCTCTACCGTGGCATTGCACCCAACTTCCTCAAAGTCATTCCTGCTGTCAGCATTTCCTATGTTGTCTATGAGCACATGAAGAAAGTCCTTGGGGTGTGCTCTTAGACCAAGACCAAAGAAAGAAATGAGTGTACAGAAAGAACCAAGAGAAAGGTCCCTGAAAGGAAATGAGTTGATGTGAAGAAGCAAAGAAAGGTCGATCAGCACCAAGAAGTTTCATCCTAGTTCTGGTCACCCAGCTAATCCTGCTGCAATAACAGAGAGGGAGTTTGCCATTAGATTACATTCATTTGTGGAATGTGGAGAAGAAAACAAGGCATTGGTTCTCTTCATTCCCTATCTCGTGTCCACCCAGAGTCATATTTGTGAAGAGTGTCTGTTTGTCTGTGAGTGCTGCCTTGAACCCATCAGAAGGGTTATAGCCTGATATGTACAAGCCATGTCCCCTTGAACTTCAGTGGCTTTTAATTTACGAGTGACACTCAAGCCATTGGTTCCTTTAAATGCAGAATCTATCCCCTAAAGATAATGTGATAATTATCAGGCCACAATCACTTAAACTAAACCCACTTGTGACCAATAAATCCAAGAATGCCAAGTTGATACTTGCTGTGTACTGTTGACTATAGCATGATGGCATCACTCTCCCAGTGAATGATGAGACATGCATTCTCATCACCAAGTCGGCAACTGATGCATCCACAGTTGGAAAGTAACCTTCAGGGATTTTTATCACTCATCTCTCCTTGGCAGTCATGTTTTGGAATTGTATTTCAGCCATCATTGCATTATTATGTCCAGTGTGTCAGGGTGGACACAAGAATGCATCACTCCAGAACACCTACTGAGAAAGATCCAAAATCTTTCAGGATTGGGGTTCACATCTGCGAGGTGTAGATAACTTGACATGTTTACTAGATGTTAAGAGAAGGATCATTTTAGTGTTAAATGTCAGTGGGAATATGCAGGATATACAAAATGTATAGGATATCGTACTGATGAAACAGCAAAACGACAATTCCTGTAGAAATATTTGCTTCGTCAGGTTTGCCCATCTGCCACTTAATAAATTGCTTATATTCAAGGCAAAGGCTATGTTCTCATTGCAGCAGAACATGTCCCAGACTCTCATTTTTTCTGCATATCTGATGTTTTCTAATCAATGTGAAGAGCAAATAGCTGAGCAGTGTTAGATTTTTCTAGTTACCATCCAGACCACATGGAGATTGTGTTTCAAAATAGGATTCCAAGGCATGCGACTGACATGAGATTTGCATTTTAACAGTCAAATTGGAATATATCAGCAGTGTGATGCCAATTACAAAATCATGCCACTGTAACAGTAATCATAATGTTGGCCTAACTTGATGTAGCAATTTTAATATAGATTTTATGTTGGTGTGTTATACGGGTTACATTGTAAAAAAGATATGAACAGGCACTCAGACATCAGATATGAGCAGTAAATAAAAAAGAAGGCCTGCAGTGTGAACATAGCCAAAGTGTCCAAAATTGCCAGCAGAATGCCAAATGATAGAGACACAACATGTCTGTCATTTAGCTTGGATTAATAGCGTTATTTATAACCACTTTTCTTTTACACTTGATAAAAAAAAAATGCACTTCCGCTATCCAGATGTTGCTCTTTACTTTACAAAAAGCAAATTTATGCTGCCTGCATGAAGATTTTCCTCACATTAAATGAAAAATCCTTGTTGCAAGCATGATCTCACAGACTTTAGGGACGCGCTAATAGTGCATGCACTCCTTTTGAACTCCCTATGTCTCTTCAGTAGTGAGAATAAGTTGACTGCAGTCAACAGTGTCCTCAGTAGTTCTCTGTATGTCAGTGAAGGCTTTAATAAGCTGGGTACATCATCCTCCTACATAACCTAATCATTTTTAATATAAAGAGATTGACAAAAACAAAAAAAGTAGACTATATATATATATATATATATGACTACACGACAGAGATTACTTACATGTTCATTTCCCCTAAATGTATGTGAAATGAACAGGGTTCCCAGTGGTCGTGGAAGTTTTGAAATATCTGGAATATGCCAGAATGCATTTTCCACTTGTTTTATACATCATTATATTAGATGGTGCTTTTGAGGCCACCTGGAGTGGGAATGTCACTGTTAACAAACCAAGAATTAAGAATATTTTGAGCTCATGGAAGTGCACTGACTCAGATATGGAAAGTCATGGAAATTTACATCAGGACCACAGTGGGAATTCTAAATTAAATATTGTACATATACTGTTCTCTCTCAGTGGACTTTTCTAGACTTTTCTAGACTGTGACTTTGTATGCACTGAAGACATTTGTTTGTCTCGGGTCTGTCAGAGCTGCTGATCACTGCAAAGATCATCTATAACCCTCAGCATCTCAGTTCAAACTGTGGTCGATCAAAGAAAGTATGAAATGGTTTTGTTGTGGGGTCTTCAGACATTAAATTAAATCATGAATATCAGTAATTCTTTGCACTATAGTGTTTGAAGTGAAACTAAAGATATTTAGTTTAGAGTGAACATTAGTAGGTATTTGAACAGCAATACATTGACACTTTGGTTCTGTACTCTTAATTACTTGACTGTGAGATCTCTTTGGGCAAATTGAATCGTAGGCAACTGGACTTGTATTTGTCTTAGGAGGACATTTCGCCTCTTATCCAAGGGGCTTCATCAGTTCATAAGCATCAGTCTTTCTAGTCCACACTAGTCTGACCAGTTGCCTACGATTCAGTTTGCCCAAAGAGAACCATGACCTGGATCAGGGCCAAAACCACCATTTCAGCATTGGGGGGGGGGCAGACATCTTGGGAATGCCTGAACACTGAATTGCTAATATATTCCAGCAATATTTTGGGGGGGGACATTTTTGGAGTGCCTGAACATTGGGGGGGGGACTTGTACCTCTCAATGTATATGGGCGTTTGGCCCTTGATTGAAACAGTATTTAGACCATCAGTGGCTGCTCCATCTCTTCACTGAAACCCATCATCAGGTCGTTTTTATGTTGGCTGGCAGGTTGAGGCAGGCTCCATTACAGCTTTTACAGACTGACAGCCCTGAAACCGGCTCAAAAAATCATATCATCACTCCAGTGACATCTAATTTTTTTACTGAAAGGGTAATACCAATATGATGTATCAGCTAATCATCACCAGAATCAAATTTGTCGGTCAGTCTCGTCTTACTTCAGGAAGTGTTATGTTGTGGCTCAGTGGCAGTGGTTTGTTCCTGTATCTGGGAAGTTACAGGTTTGATCCTTGGAAAGCCAATATGTCCTGTCAAGGATCCTTCAGCAACATGGATCTGATCATAGATTTTAAGTTGCATGTGGACAAAATCCTCGGGCTGAATGTCTTCAATGTAAATGTCAAGCCAGAGTACAGGTGAGAGAGGTGTTTTTCCTCATAACACGGGCATTTTCCTGTTTTATGGTAACTGGGACTCAAAAGTCTTTAAAGTAGTGAGTCCGCAATGTAATTTAGCTGAGAAGTTATGAGGGAGTAGCAAGGACCAGTTTGATCTCATCTAATCATTCAGGCTTGCCGTCTTAAGAAAAATGAAAACAGTGTGGGCATAAAATTTAATCTTATTATCAACTAAATGCCCACAATGCAAACATCCTTATTAGGTGTTTTATTTTTCCAGATTTTTTGGCATTCCTGTATGAATTTCACGTCTTAAGACACACGCCAGTCCAAGCCCTACAGTGCAATCCATTCCGGTTAATTGGATTTTAACAGATGGGGTGTTAGGAAATAAGACCTTCATTAGCTTGATAAACGTGGAAACACATGGCACCTCGTTGAATAGCTGGGTATACAGAGAAGTTGTAATTACTGTGTGCCCGGATAAAAAAGAGGGACCGTCGTTGAGAGGCCTCATTCACACTGCGCCATTGTTCCTGTGCTTATTCTTGTCATTTGCTGAGCTCTTCATCTGATCACCATCCGGCAAACAGCTGACGCAAAGAGGTTGAAGAGGGAAATCTGCTGTTTGGCTTGGGCTTATGGCAGTCTGAGTGCCTCGGCCAACCGGCCCAATAAATAGAGCGTTTCTCCCCAGAACTGGTTCACAGAAAGAGCCGGGACACCGGAGGGTTCACATGCTGCTGGGGTTTCCTATCCATTGCTTTACCTCTTGCCTTTACATATACTCATTTGGTCTGATATTTTAAAGGTCATTCCAGAGGAAAATGGTAATATATATATCTTTTTTTCCTTCTCAGTGGGCTATTCCTTTTTGCACATTTTCACTTTTGATGATTATATGCTAATCATACCACAGTGCTGCCTTTGTGGCTTTGTGGCCTTTAGGAAGCCGCATAATGGACCTCATACCGGATCTACTGGACCTTCCTCATGTATTTTTTTGTTGTTTTTCTCCTCTCTCTTCTTCTTCCATTTCCTTATCTCCTGTCTCCTGGTGTGTGGACCTCTCCCTGACCTTCCAGAACCCAGCGTCCTGGAGAGACATGGATGACGCCCACTCCACGCCATCAGTGGGCACCCCGGGACCGTCCAGCGGGGGACACGTCTCCCAGAGTGGAGACAACACCAGTGAACTCGGTAAGAGACCCCACAGCCCTCCTGCGTCCTCCTCCATATCAAAGGTTTGACTCGCCGGTGACCTTTCTCCAAGGCATGGGCCGTGCCTGCCTGGTGGTTTTTTTTTGTGTGTGTGTGTGTGTGTGTTTTTTTGGAGGTGGGGTGGGTTCTTTCAAGAAAGTGCATGCACTGACCTCATCTAATCATTTTATCTTAATTGCATTGATAAAGAAGATAATCTAAGTTCAGTGAATGTAGTTCCTGCAGGCACTACCTCATGTGGGGTCGCTGGGGAAAATCCATGTATCTGCAAAAAGTTTCCATTAGAACCTATACATTTTGTTATTGCATCAACAGATTTGAAGCACTCAAGAAAAATTTAAGTCACTTATTAGATAAATCACAATGTAAACTTTCAGTTGAAGTAAGAAAAAGAAAAACACCAAAAGTGCAACCGTGTGGATTTTTCATGACAAAACGCATGGTTGCAGTTTAATTTCTTGGCTCTTATTTTCACCATGTGGGTTGGACTTCTCAATCACAGTTTGGCTAGAAGTAATAGAGAACTTTTGTGAGTTTATTCAAGTTGCCTGATTGGTCGGTGTCATTGTCTGCTGCTGTTTTGCTCTGCCACAATCCAGCCCTTGCCTTCTTGTGTCGCCCTGGTGTTCCTGCAGTTAATGTGATTTCTGATGTGCTAATTGGAGGCTATAAGGGTTTTATGGCTTGTTTTTGTTTTTCTCCCCTATGGCCGCAGTAAAAATAGAATAGACTTTAAAGCAACTTTCCACCCTCTGCCCATCAGGCATCAATGACCAGAGCATTGATGAGAACAATGGGAGGATGCTTTGCAAGACAAGAGAAACTCAGAGGATTAAGACACAATCAGAAGCAGATCAAGGCCTCTCTCCTTTGATTTTTTTTTTTTTTTTAACACCGAGCACTTTTGAAATCATCTCAGCTAACTCCAGCTCAACTTCATCTGGAGTGTGACGATGTGTACGTTGTGCTATATTCTAATTTGACCGTTCAGTTCTTGGCCCTGAGTTCTCAATGAGAGCTGAGAAAGGCCACGGTGTGAATAGCTTCTTTCCTTTAGGCTTTTTTTAAACAACAGTGGGGGGAAAAACCCAAGGTCCATGCCCTTTTGACCTGGGAGAGAATGCATAGAGGATAGGAGGGGGGGGGGTGCTGAATGCCCCCCATGGGGATGGAAGGACAGAGCACTTTATGTATGAGGGACAAAAGAAAAGAGGAGGCCAGAATGATCAGAGCTCTGGTTGCTGGTCCAGGATTTGCGGCAAGCTACCTGCTGCTTCTCCCTGGGCCTCTTTGCCTTGTTTCCAGCCTATTCTCATTCTAGGGAAGGGTAAAGTAAACCATAGAGCATGAATAGATAGAAAGGGCATTTACTGGTGTATTATGCCAGTCTCATTCGGTGCAGCAAACACTGTTGCCATGAAGACATTTGGATTTGAGTTTGTTGAAACTTGTTGAATTTTATACCAATCACAGCTGAGGAGATGAAAATAAAGAGGGGAGTTAGAGGAGGCCAAGGGCTGCAACGTCCCATTATTTTTTTTTTTCTACGCTCAGTGTGTGTCAAAACAGCTGTGACTGAAAGGTTCGGCCAAACGATGCCTTCGCCATGGCAACACATCAGCTATAAGCGTCTCCTACACCCAAAACAAACCTCATTTCCATGGCAGCATTACAGCAACAGTACAATTAAATCAAAGGCACTTAGAGGGAATGCCCATTTGATTAATTTATAGCTGTAACCGCAAACTTATTTGACAAATTTGGACCTCAGTGAGCAGAAATCATGGAATCCATCTTCACACAGTGCAGTTTTTACATCGCTCTTCAATAGGCACAAAGGTGACCATAACCAATGCAAGAATATTGTTAATCTACAGCATCTGAATCAGGGGAACGGGACGCTCTTCTCAGCTCCAGTCCCATTTTGAGATTTAGGCCCTGAGCTCCGTAAGAGGAACACAGGAGTCAGATAAGCACCTGCTACCTTGAGTTGGTAAAACATCCACATTTTACACTTAAGATCTTCAGCTGATGCTAATATGCAGATCATCTCGAGGTCTATATATATCAGAAACATTCCTGTGACCCTTCAATGATCACATGAGACCAAGAGGTGTTAGGGAAACCACGTAGAGCATGTAAGATTGTGCAAGCTCACAAGGACGAGATGAGATGATGGGTGAAGGGTTATATGAGGAGATGTGTTTTCCAAGGATCCAAACAGAAGATTGGGCGTGACTCTGGTGTTGTCCTGGCTCGAGTGGGATGGCCATTAGTCATGCATCCCTGGCCTGGTGAAACCTTTTAAAATCCACCGTCTTATGGGAACAGTAAAGTGGCGGCCATGTGGTTGGAGTCTCGGGTAACCACAGGTAGTTGATACCGTGCGCCGTGTGGCTGGCGGTTTGGGTCACGGGTAGCTTTTCCTCTGTGGAGCTCACCAATAGGCTTATGGTCTTTGGTTGTTGCCTTGTAAGCCGTGTGATATGCAGAGGGCTCCCTGTGATATGTCAACCCCCGGGGTGACTGCTGTTGACCGCAGCTAAAGGGGTTGAGCTATCCAAGGAATGTTTGGAC
>OMLB01011048.1:1580-15987 GCA_900302555.1 Myripristis jacobus | reverse complement strand
ACACACACACACACACACACACACACACACACACACACACACAGAGACACAAAAGACCTGCAAAGATTTGGCAAATAATCTGCCAACATCTGAAACAGCAACGGCTGTTTTACTTGTCATTTTTTAAAGCTGCGAAGCATCTGCCTATGTAGCCTATTTGTAAGCACTGCTCTGCCTCTTTTCACACAGTGTTTTTCCTGTGTGTCTGCTATGTGTCTCTCATGTCAGCAGTGTGTAAACTCACCCAAAACATGTAACACACATCCTGGACCATGCAAAGAGAGAGAGTGGGACAGTACAGCAGTGGTCGAGCAAGCTTGACGGTGAATGAAGATTTTGGGTGTACTGTTCCTTTAAGCACTCTGGAAAAACCCAATCCCTGGTGATATTATAGCAAGTGATGAGTGCTACACAGGAAACAGTGGGCCGGTGGGCTTTGGGTGCATGATAACATTGTGTCTGTCCCAAGCAGAAACATTTTGGTTCTGTGAATGTTGGATTTTCCTGTCAAAACCTGGCAGAGTTGACATATACTTTCATTTACCATTGAATGCCCAGCACTATGTGGCTTCACATCTCTCTTAGACTAGATTTTACATGAGCCTGGAGGGAATATATTTTGAAAGAAAATCACATGACCAGGCAGACAAGGCAGGTCAGATGCGGTCAAATCTACAAAGCCTGAAGTTTATAGGAGCTGAGCTCAGCTGATATTACAGACAATGGGAAGGTGTCAGACAATAATATGATTGGGCTAATGTGCCTATGTAGCCATGGCAACAGCAGTGTCCAGAAAGTGATGTAATCGTATTAGGGAAAGCATCCATCTCTCTCCCCTTTATATTTGTCACTTTCCATCATTCTCTGTCTCTGTTTATTTCACACTCTCTTTCTCCCTCTGTGTCTGAACCCTCTTTCTTTCTCTACCATCTTTTTCCATGTTTATCTTTTCCCCTCTCCGTCCCTTGTTTATTTTACTTACAATAACAGGTCATAACAAGGTGAAATATTTGTTACTGGTTGGTTGTTAGGGGGACAACTTATTTACTGTCCACTTGTTTATTATTTTTGTGTCTCTCAGTTTCTTTTTATCTCTGTTCTGAAAGCCAATTGCTTCTTTGTTGTTAGTTCCAGTACAGTGGAGAGGACACACAGACACCATATTGCATTTAGCCAGGCAGACAGATACAGAGGAGGAAAAAGGACAGAGGGACAGATAGGTTAGGAGTTTGAGAAGTTTGGAGTTTGACATACTGACAGAGTAAGACATACAGACAAATAGACAGAGGCCTCTCTCAGAAAGACAGGAAGACAAACAGACTTTCTAAACCCCTCAAAAAGCATTATAACAGAGTAAATGACAAAAAAGGGTAACACATTATTGTCACTCCCTCAATGAAGCATTCAACACTCCCTTGAAAAAGAGACCTTTAATTTCAATGGGGCGATCCTAGTAAGGGTTAAAGTAAAGTGTACCCCCTGAAGGAGAGGAAGGGAGGAAGAGCAGCGAGCGCAGTAATGATGTTAGTGGGATGAGGAAAGGCAGATGGGAGGGAAGTTTCTGGAACAGAGCATCGAGAGGACTGGCAGGTCGCCTGCTGGAGATACCCAGACTGGCCCTCACACACTGAGACGCACGTCATCAACCTGTGTGCGCGCGCGTGTGTGTGTGTGAGTGTGTCTCACAAGTGATGACCATCCCTGTTTCATCCAGCCATGCCTCTTAGGGTGCTGACATCATCACCATGTTTAATACAGGTTTTGCTGTTTTGATGTGTTTGATGGAGTTTGTGTGTGTGTGTGTGTGTGTGTGTGTGTCTGCAAAACACACACACACACACACACACACACACACACACACACACTGCTTTAACCACCTAAAATCAGCACAAAAACAGCACTGGTGTACAATAAAAAAATTGGTCCCTATACACAGTTCAAGCACACAAAGATGCAAACATCACATTCCCAAGCTGACTACCTACTTCAAAATCTTAGTATTAATGTTAACACTGCACTGCTGCCTGATTGTGACCCTGTTGCACAACTTCATGTGACTTTCCATCCTGTTTGCTCACATCTCAGCGTTTAAAAAGAGAGAAATGAACTCAATATGTTAATGTCAAAGAGGCAGAGAGATGCCTGGAGACCCAGTAGCCTAGTTTACAAAATCAACATCTGCTTCTTTCCTCCCCGTTCCCTCCCTCGTCACCTTCTCACCCCGTACCACCCGCCCTACCGCTCATCTCTTTCACCTTACTTCTCTTCTCTTCTCTTCTCTTCTCTTCTCTTCTCTTCTCTTCTCTTCTCTTCTCTTCTCTTCTCTTCTCTTCTCTTCTCTTCTCTGTCTGTATGTCTGTGTGGCTGTATAGAAAACACATACTGTTTGGACGTGTGTGTGTCTGTGTGTGTGTGTGTAGGAATACATGGATTACGATGTGCTATCAGTATCTATAATGGGAAGGTCATTGCTAATTAACCTCTGTAATGTCAGGGATGGTTATCATTCATCATGGATTAGAATAGGACTCTAACATGCACATGCTCGATGCACACACACATACACACATAAGAAAAATGTGCTTGATGGATTACATGCTGGGTCGTGTTTTCCAAAGAAGGCGGGATTAAGATTTAATATGAGAGTAATTTGTAGGCTGCTCTGTGGATTTTCATGGGGGCTTTTTGAGGTTTCCTTTCACTGTGCTTAAGTGGGTCTTCTTTCATATTCTTTAGCTTTAACAATTTACTAAATATGTTCTCGCAAAAAAAAAAATACTACCATGTCCCATCTTGGGTATAAACCCCAAGTTTAAAGGCACACAGTGCAAAATTTCTGACAGTCGACTGGAATGCAGACCACTTAGTCTCAGCTGACACACACAAAAAAAAGCAAAAACACAGAATAAGATGAGATTCAACCATCAAATGTCATGCTTATGTTGTGTTTTTGTGCCAGCTGAATCTAAAGGGCTCTCACCCTTGGCAGTTTTGGACGATTTTTTTCTTTTTCTTGATTAGAAGCAGTGCTGGTATAGTATTGCACTGAAACAGTAACATGATCTCCCCCTATTTGGACCAATATATGTTCATTCATGTTGACAATAAAAACAATAAAATTGGCTTCAAACTGTTTGGCTCGGCTGTTACAGTGAATGAATGTGTTTACTTGCAATTTAGTGTTATAATACTGAGACAACTGAGTGCCCTATACAATTTTGGGAAGCATTTACACACCTTAACCCATGTACTGCTGGCTTTCAAAATCTGAATTATTGTAGTTAGTATAGTATTATCTGTTTCTTCTGTGTACATTGATGTAAAATATGAAGACATGTGAGCATCTTATTCTGCTTGGTAACAGCTTGTTCAGCTTAGGACCATACATGAGCTTGAATATGTAATATTGTGTACATAGAAATGCCCTCACTTTTGCAACTATGAATTACGGACCACTGATTAACCCAAACATAAATAAATGTTTACTCCCCACCCACCACAGAAAACTGAGAACATTTATTCCCAAATTATTTGACACCATTCCTGTTATAAGGCTTGATGAAATGAAAACAACCATGGCTTTTACATAAACATCAAACATGCAAAAGGTTTGATCACATATGTGTTGTCATACCTTTATACTGTGGTGGAATTAGAAGGTTAATCAAAGCTTAATTTAGCTCATGTTAACACCATACTAATATGCCCATTATCAGTATATATTAAATTAGGGCTAAATATCATTTAGAACTAGGCATGTTTGTTGCTAAATCAGGGTCTATCCATCACAGTGGAAGGATATGAAATGTGAAGGTGCGCGATGTGGTGTGATATGACCACAGCACGGCGTAGGGATACTCTGCTTGGAGATCTATTTGTGGCTCGTGTGTCCGGTTGCCTAGGAGATGGCTGGCAGAGTGCCAGCAGGAGACCGAAGTTGACCTCAGACAGACAAACAGTTACAGACCGATAAATAAAGAAGTAGCCGAAAAGGCAGGTGTAAACATTACAGACAGACAGATTAGCAGACAGGTAGACAGACAGAGAGACAAACAGGCAGTCACATCATGTTTTCTACATGATAAACTTGTTACTGTTGATTCAGTCATCTCTCTCTCTCTCTCTTCTCTCTCTCTCTCTCTTTCGCTCCTAGGTAAGTGGCTGTAATTCACCCTCTCCCTCTGACTGTGGTCTCAGCCCCTCCATTAAACCTCACATGTTTCACTGTGTTGGCTTGCTGGCTGCACCCTGCTCCCTTTTAACTTAGGAGCCTTGGTAAGTTGCCAGGTGAATGCGTATTCCAGTCTGAAATACCATTTGACATACACAGACTATAAACCCCCAAGTACACAGTTTGAAATGGTTCCCCTGCTGAAACAGAAGCATGATTTTTCAACTTAAAGTGCCTGCTTTAGTCACTCGTGGTGGTGAATCCTGACAAGATTAGTGCGCAGCCATCGAGAACGTGACCTTTGCAGGCGGTGTTCCTGTCCCAACAACTCATAGTCTCATCACTGGATAATGGAAAAAAAAGGGACACGTGCTGCACAGTTGAACTTTGTGGGTTATAGCGTTCACAAACTGTAAGGTTGGACTGAAATGTCCTCGGTTGTCTTCAGGTGTTGTGTCACATTGCGTTGTCCTCTGCTGATCCTTTAGGCTCGCCGAGGTCATATTTTACTCGGACTGATTTGTGCCCCGCAGTCTGCCTCATCAGTCTCCATGGAGATAACACACCAATCTTGGTGTTGCATGACGGTGCTCGGCACTGACGAGCACCTCCCTGTTTGGCCCTGATGAGACGTTGGACCAATTAGCGACAAATAGGAAGGATTTGAGCCTGAGAGGGACTGCCAGTGTTGACAAGTTATTCCATTACAGTGAGCCCTTTTCGATTAAGGTTGTTCTTGTTTTGCTAACTAATGTGGCTGCAGATATACAGCTGTTTGTGTGATGTTGTATATCAACAAGGAAAATATTAACAGCGGCAACTTAGGCCGTATAGGATAGCAGCTAGGATGCCGATCAATAAATGAGATCATCAATCTACTGCACGAAATGATAATATACTGACAACTATAATAGCTAACAACTACTCTACACTTCTGTCTAGATCTATATTGTCTGATTTCCGCCAATGTATCGAGGCCTGTTGAAAGACTAAATGTCACCGTTTGAATTAAATGGTATGCTTAACGGAGAAATGCAGACAGTTGCCATAAAGTAAGACTGCTGTGTCATCATGCAAACAACAGTTCACAATGAGGTGTCCCGATGTGGGGAATTAATGGACAAGGGGAAGGCAAAGAGCAGTGACACCTCGAAGTGAATTATCACACTCATACCATGGCCACTTCAGAAATTAATTAAGGGAGCAACATATGCTGAAAAAACATGCCCATGTGTTTTTGTACGGGTCAGACTAACATCTGAATCAGATATGCTACAGGTGATTCAACTAATCTTACTCAACTTGAGTCATGGCATTGTGTGGATTTGTGTGGATAGTATACTCAGTATTTATGCTCATTTCAAGCCAGTGTTAATTGCTGGAAAGTAATTGCAGCTATTTTAAAGCAATTAAATTGTTGTCAGGGACTATTTATGTCCCACCACACGGTTTTAACTGACACCCTGCAGCCAATCAGATTCAAGTATTCACAGTGGCCATGGTAAAAATGAAAGCAAAGGATTTTTCACATGAACTGTCAGATTTTTGAATACAATACCAGATACACACACACACACACACACACACACACTCACTGCGTCCCAGATTTTCTTTCATACAACAACAGCTAAACATCATTGTTGCATTGTTGCTGCACTCTAAGGAGGAAGTGTTTGGAGAATATCGTCTTCTGCAGCTCTCAGATGTCACAAAGAATTGTCTTGGTAAAACATAATTTTGAGGAGCAGCAGTTTTGGGTTACAGTGTGGCTATTCAGTTCTACTTTGCCACCTGAGACGGAATAAGCCTCAGTACTAATGGAGGATCGAGGCAGGGTAGATGTATGATAGCTCATGTGCAAGTACAGCGGCCTGTCCACGTGAAGTCAACCACATTGATAATGGACATTTATCTATTTTTATGGACTGCATCAGCCGTCCATGCCCCATCTCTTGTGTTCCTAATCCAATTGGTCTGACAAATCCTGCAGGCTGCAGCCAACATCAAACAACAGCAACTGGAATATAGACCAAAAAAAAAAAATCATGTTCTTTAATTTGTTGCATTTTGTTTGGTCTTGATTTCAGTATTGAGAGAGAGAGGAAGAAAGGAAGTTTTTATATGTGAGAGAAACAGATTCAGACAGGAGGAGAGAGAGAGAGAGAGAGAGAGTGAAAGAAACTCAGGCAGACAGAAGAAGAATGAGACGGACGGAGACGAAGAGAGAGATGCTGTGTCGTGTCTGGGGAACAGGAGCAGTCACTTCTCTTTAGACCTGACAGTGTAGAAAAACTCCTGGGGTGGTTGTAGTCGATGTGTCTAATCTACTCCATGTTCTCTATCATTATTTTGATCAGGCTTCACCTTACTCACACACACACACACACACACACTCACAGCGATGCTGTATGTGTTAAGACATCACACTCACTCACTGAATGCTCTCTCTGTCTCTGTTTCGATCTCACTTTCTCTCACGCGCGCTGATCTGAGTGGACCGATGGGACTTTTTGTCTGGCACACTGAGAGAAAAGCGCTTTGCTTTTGCCCTGTTTTCATTTGTGAAAAGTGATGAAATAATCCAGTGGAGTAATCCAGGGTTTGGAGACATAAGCATTCAGTGGCTTTTTTATTTTGTTTTTAGATTAGCCAAAATGCATTGGGGGCTGTATTTAACCTATCGGCTTTTCAGCTGATCCTGGTGTGCCTCGGATCCACCCCTCCCTGTGCCTCCACGTGTCCCCCAACACATACACAGGCTAACACATACATACACACAGATGGAGAGAGCCAGCTTTCTGTCTCCTCCTGATGGGCAGAGGCAGTTTAATCGAGACTGATACTGAAAAGCGAGCTTTCCCCTCCCGTCGCAACTTTCTTTGACTGATGCAGGAGCTGATTCTGTATGACATCAGCTGGACAACAGTGAGATTTCCAACTTTGTTCACATGTACTGTGCTGCGTGTGTGTGTGTGTGTGTGTTTTAGAGAGAGAGAGAGAGAGAGAGATTGTGTGTATGTGTGTGCTCCCTGTTGTAAGCGATAAGCCCTCAACATTCAGCTGGTGTCACCCGGTGTTCTTACTAGATAAGAAACAAATGGTAGCTTGACACTCATCATATCAACAATACTGAGATACCAAAGGAAACTAACACAGCAGAGAGAGAGAGAGAGGAGAGAGAGAGATCACTACAATGTAGAGGATTTTACAGTGGGTGTGCTGCAAAATAATCAACTTTTCAAATCATTTAATCCACTTGGGTGAAATGATTTTACTTGCTTCCAGCACTGCTTCATTTTCTCACCTCATCAGCAGGTATTTTTTCATTTGCTCAAAAAATTGCATTCCCACACAACTTGCCACGCAATTTCTGGTTGAACTGTTCCTTTAAAACTTAGCTCTCTTGATTGGCTGTGGTTGCTGCAGCAAAGTATTTCAAAGTCCACGAAGCACGCTTTTCTGTTGTTTGCGAATGACCTGATGCCGGATTCCTAACCCCACCCATCTATTACTCCATGCAAGTTAAAACAAATACTAAGATAATAAATTGTTTGACGCATGCATCTGTATTTCCGCTCTTGCATAATGGTGCAGGTGTCCATGTATACTTGGTGTACACACACAAGTGTGTGTGTGTGTGTGTTTGTGTGTGTGTGTGTGTGTGTGTGTGTTAAACTTCATAATGCCAGCCTGTGTGTGTATATGGTCTGGGTGTGATGACATGAAGGTCCCAGTGTGGTAGAGAATGCTTGGTTTAATTAGACTGGAGGATAGAGAGGGTCTGATGGGCCAAGTCACTAACATGATTAGACACCGACTAAATAGACACACACACACACACACACACACACATATACACAAAGAGAGACAGAATGAGGAAGTGTATTGGAGAGACAGTCAGAAATGGGCGCAGACAAATAGGACCAGCTCAGCTTAGTCCACTCTGTCTCATCCACCCTGCTCTATAACCTCCATAACCTGTGTGCTGCTGCCTCTTAGTGGCCAGCAGTGGAACTACATCTCTTGCTGATATAGCTTGTGTACTAGCTCTAACCTTAGCCTAACCCTAATGGCATCCATCATTGTGCCTTTTATCAGAAGGTGGGTTGGCCCTCCCTCTCTGTCAGGCGGCATCAGCACTTTTATCTATTTATCTGCAAAAGACAACTTCAAAATTACCACCTTATTTATAGTCACTCTGAAGTGTCGCACTGGCTGACACTATATGTTCCTGCAGTTAATTCGAATGTTGGATAGACCGCCTTCGGGTATTTGGCCTTGGTATTTGTCTGGAATAATTTACAGAGCAGACTGAAACTCGACACGCTGATATCGATAGGACTCAGAAATTCAAATTCAAATGCAAAAGTTTGGTTAGAGGTTTTACTGATTTAGTTGTGATGGTTTTACTTAATATGCTTGTATTTTTACTCCTTTTATAGCAACGCTCAGGATATTTTAGAATACCATTAGTTTATAACTTGTCATGCTGTTGTACTTAGGAATGTCCTTGCTAATTTATTATTATTTTAATATTAATTTTCTGTGTCAATACCATTATCATTATGCATTTTTTATGTATGTATGTATTTATTTATTTATTTACTGCTGTTTTATTATTTTATTTTGTTTCACTCTGTACTCAGGTCTCACTTGCAAAATGAGATTTCGATCTCAAGGTGACTTCCTGATTAAATAAAGTTTAAGTAAAGTAAAGCCCACATCAAAAGCACTGACAAGTTTAATCTGTTTAATCTGTGTTAAAATTAGCTCACCATCTCCTCATGCTGCAGTTACTACAGATTATCCACATAGAGTTGAATGGAGGTCAACTGGACTGTTAGTGGATTCTTGAATCCTGCATTCAAAATTTACCTTAAATCTTAAGTAAAGCAGTAAAATGTGCTGAAGTATTGAAAGTAAAAGTAGAGTAATCATTGTGAAGAGCAGCTCCTTTCACAGTAATAAATTGTTGATGCCACTTGAGAAATATTAACAGAATAAATGTATTTTAATGTTGTAGCTTCAACTGCTCCATATGCCATTGGCTACTGTATTCTCTAACAATGCATCATTATTTTATGCTTTGTATCTAAAAGCTTATTCTGCATAGTAACAAGTATTTGAAATTGTCAGATAAATATATGGTTTGAAAGGTATGATATTTCCCTTTGAAATGCAGCACAGTAATAGTATTAAGTCTCATACAAAGGATATAATCAAGCCTGGCAGTTGGCATCTGGGAATGGCTGTCAGTTCTCATAATATCTCCACTAGAGGGAGCCAGACACCACAACACTCACAACTGTAGCCACTAATACACACACACACACACACACACACACACACACACACTTACACTAAAACCTTTGTCCCTTAGATTCAAGTCTGTGTGGAATATGACTTGTGTTTATTTCTTTGTTTTTTAACAGATTGCATCAACCACCCCCACCACACACACACACACACACACACACACTCATTAATTTCTTAGCTCTCTCTCTCTTGTTCCATACCTTGTCCACCTCTCAACACCTTTCTCAAGAGGGAGGTAAACCTCAGTCAGATTCTTAGCTGGGGAACTCACAACAACTCAGCAAGGATAAATCAGTTATTGCACACACACACACACACACACACACACACACACACACATGCATGCATGCAAAAATGCACTATAAACACTTTTCATTTTGTGTTACCCTTCTTCCTGTTTTTCCTCTTTCCACCATGCTTCTAGTGCCTTTCCCTGATCCATTAGGAAGAAACAAACCAATATCCATATTCCTCTTTGTGCACATGTGTGAGATGTAATGGTGTCTGTGTGTGTGTTTGCATGTCTTTGTGTTTATATGTGTGTGTGCCTGTGTCAAGGTGAAATGGGATGGCTGTTTATTTCCTCCGACAATTGCATTGAGGCCTGTCTCTCCAGTCTGATCACTCAGGAAGTGCTATAACCATCATTTACAGCGGTTTGGATTACTGTGTGCATTTATGTGCTTGCTTGTGTGTACATTTTGTGTTTAAAGCGTCCCCAGCCCTATTAACACTAATTGGCTTGTTCTCTGCGTAAGGATTGACAAGACCTGGGTTTCACTTTCCTTTTATGGTGCCAAGAAGACATTTAATTGGACTGTACATAAATGTTAAACTGTCTTTTCAGTATGCGCCAACATGCAATGAATACAATTTCGTACAGGTGCTGGAAATCCTTGAAAATGGAATTGAATTTTAACATGGTATTTTCAAGGTTTGAAAAAAGCTTGGATTTTCATCAAGTACTTGAAACTGCTTGAAATTGTAATTGCCTACTTGCATATCAAATGGCTGGGTCGGTGACATAGTTTGAGACTTGAAACTTTGCTGTGTTTTCATTTTAATTTGTCTTCCCTGCTCTCACTACGCATCATTTTGAGTAGCCATAAGCAGTCGTAAAGTGCTGGAAAAGCTTGAAAATGTGCGTTGAAAAAGCTTTCAAAATGCCTGAATTTGATTTCAGAAATGGTGAACGAACTTTGATAATATTATGGTTACAAAATTATATGCTGATTATGTGAATCCGTTTGAGATAGGGCAGGGCAATTTGGATGAAATCAAATAACATAGTGTGATTACCTCGATATCGAAATTGTTACAAAACTTTAAGGATGGTTATTGATGCATTCATGAGATATTTGCACACAAAAGCTTTTTTTTATTAACAGTCATTAGTAATGTTGATATTATGACCAGCAAGGTAGAGACAAATAATAGACCAGCTCCAACAGTCTAATAAGATCAGGAATTTGCAGCCCTTTACTGTAATGCAGCCCTTAAACCAAGGTATTATCTTTTATACTTATGCCAAATCATAATAGCACTGTATAATATCCAAAACCCCAGGTGGTACCTATATCACGATATCTATATAATATTTGATACATCGACCAGTCCTTCCTCATAATACTTGAGATGAGGCTCATGTGAGTACATATTGTTTACAAGTGTGTGTTGGTTTTATCCTTCCACAGTGCAATGTTGTACCTACCCTGTGCAGCCCAGCAGCCCACAGTTTGCCCATGAATTAATTAGCTGCAGTCCTGTGGTTGTGTGCAGTGAGCTACTCACTGCGGGCAAAAATAGGTGCAGTGGTTTGCATCAGGATAATAATGACAATATCCAGAATGGAGGGTAAGAGTGAGAAAGATTGACAGGTGGGGAATAGTGGTGGAGTGATAGAACGGATGAGGGACAGGAATCTATGTTGATTACTAGAGTCTCACCAGCATATCAGCTGCCTGGTATTATTGGCTGATAATAGCTCGTTACAGATGTATGACAGTTGGCATACATGTTGACCGTTATGCAGAAAAAGTACATATTGAGGCTAAAAGCACTTGCGTCATTAAATCATAAAACTGTTTGATCAGACTTAGTTGATTACAATATTTTTGGTTGGTACAATATTTATGGTGCAGATCGTGTTAAGAAGTTCAGAAATTTTGTCTTCAGCAGAAAATATTAAGCCTCTAGTATGTTTTCATGACTACTATTATCAAATGTGTAGATTTGTTTTGCTTCCGTTATTTTTTTATGTGTAAAATAAAAATTAGTCAATATATAGTTTTTACCCCCATATTGACATCAGCCCCAAACATTGTATTTGGTATCGGTGGGGCTCTACTGCTGACCCACATCTACATCTGTCATTTTCCCTGAGTTTGCTGTTTGCTCTGCTCCGCTGGCTGCCGACCGGCCAAGGAGAGAGAGCAAAATGAGATGGGAGGCCCCACTCAGGTCATAAAACCTCTGGACATCACCGCCGCTCCCGATCACACCCCTTCCTTTGTTAGTCTTCCTTTTCATCTTCCACTCACCTCGATCCCTCTCCCTCTTAAAAATTCTTATCCGTGTTACGCTAGAAAATCACCTGCTGTTAATACCAGTCTTAGGAAAGAGAGAGGGCCGTAAAGGGCTAGTACATCTAATTCATAAGCCCCTGGTACAGATGGAGATAATGAGGGATTAGTTCAATAAATCCAATCTGGAGTCTTTCTCTGACAGTTGACTTATTATGGAGCAATGACTGGAGTTTGGCCTTTCATTAGCCTCTGAAGTGGAATGAGCTGGAATTAGCATCCATCAGTACATACAGAAGTCATTTTAAATGCTTAATATTTTCAGTTTTGTGGCTGCTTGAGTGTATATCAGCATAAATAGTGTGTGGCTTACTTACGATATGTGAGATGCTGTGACATGCTTCAGCAAGATTACAGAAAATGCACATTCCCACGTTTTTGCAGTATTGTTCTATGAGTAAATCATGCTCCTACGTACAATAAATTGGAAAAAGTCAGAAGATATTGTATATTTTCATCAGGTTTTAAAAGCTTACGGAAAGAAAAATAGCAAGCCATGTGTGTCTCCTTTGATTCTCCTCTCCCCTTTGTTATTGTCATCTTGCATTTCCAGATATCCAATAACTGCTCCCTCTCACACCCCAGGTAGCCAATCGCGAGCCTCCGCTGCTGTCACATGCCATCGTCACGAGCCAGAGTCCCGTCCCCTTTCTCATGTTATTAATATTCAGAGGCTGCAGTCCGCTGGCATGAGCTCATACAGTCATACACACACACATGTATACGCCTAAAGGTATGCTTCCCCTTTATGAGCATAGCCTCTGATTATGAATAATGAATCATGAATAATTGATCAATTAATGCACAGCAGCACGGTGCACAATAGCTTGATGAGCTTTTGAAACATGAAAGCCTTGTGTATCCATTGCTCAAATTCAAGTGAGAATATTCTAGGTTGTCCTAATTTATTGTGTTGATTGGGCCACCTGCCCTCTGTCTTGCATATAAACCACATGGCTTAACACCTTATGGTATATGGGGGATTCTCATATTCTCACATGTATAAGAATATTCTGACATGATCGATATATAACAGCTATAAAAGTCTGTGGATATTAATTACATTAGCCAACATAGGTGCCTCCCCATGGCCTGTAGCTATCCTGTGTTTATATTTCAATTAGCCTGCGTCGTGGGAAAGAAAAATTAAAAATACACAATGAAATGAAAAGAGTGAGGCCTCTATGATAGCCGACTGGAGTCATTAATGATAGCTTGGCCATTGTAGTTTTCAGTTCTAGTCACGTTGGCTCTGCAGTTTCGCTCAGTGGCTGAAGCAAAGAGTTTCTGACTCTGTGCAAGTTGATTTGAAAATGTTGGACATCTCCCAGTGGTGATAATATGTAGGACATAGATTTTTTTTTAATCCTTTAATGGTAGATTCACTTACATTGAGATCTCCTTTTCAAGAGAGACCTGACAATGGAAAAGATTTATAAAATGCAGGAAAAGCAAAATATAACTCTGTCACATCTCCCTACAGTCACTCAACAACATACAAGGATGCTGATCATAAACACTGTACAAATGTAAGGTATTGTGGCTTTAAAATCAGTGATGGAGAAAACAAAATCTACTTTCATTTGGAGCTGACACAAAAGGAAATAAGATGACACCAGTGTTACTGATGGCACTGACGGTATAACTTTGCTTAACTCACACACAGCAGAAGATGATAACTCAACCCTATGTGCTCTGTTGAAACCAGGTCTGTGAGACACACTTGGGTTTTTGGTGTCAGGGTCATCATTTTAGAAGAAGACTGAAGTGGTCCAGTGTAGATGGTGACAGGGATTAGGGTGTTAAAGGGAGACAGGAGCAGTGGAGAGAACTTATGAAAACACGAAATCCTGTCTTTTTTGTTACTGACTATTTAAAAAAAAAAAAAAAACAGGATAGGTAAATTGAAAAAGTAAAAACAAAATAAAACAAATAGAGAATTGTGGGTAGACTTCAGGTGGATTTCAGAGAGGGGCAGATGGTGGAGGGAGGTGTGGAGGAATGACTGGTGTAAAGCAAAGGATGGAGACAATGAAGAGGCTAAAGGCAAAGAAGTTTCATAATACAAGCATCATGGCTGCTCACACCGATGGAGGACACTTTGTGTGTGTGTGTGTGTGTGTGTGTGTGTGTGTGTGTGTGCATCCATGTGTGTGCAGTGATTTGAAGTATCACCCTCTCCTTCTCTCTCTTTGTCTCTCAGGCAGAGCCAGCTGGTGACAGAGCAGAGGCATCTATCCATCCCTGCTTCCTCCTTTTTCTCCTGCTGTCCCAGCTGCTCTCGCTCTCTCTCTCGCTCTCTCCCTCTCTCTCTCCCCCCCCCCCCCCCTCTCCCGGT